>JAIPMN010002949.1:0-11361 GCA_020650975.1 Apostichopus californicus | reverse complement strand
GTGAAAGCCCCCCCCCCTCCTTTCTAAATAGAGCCCCCCCCCCCCCACCCTTGCAGTTTATTTGTATTAGGATTGAATAAAATTCAAATCAATGCCTAAAAGTATCAAAACAGGGTAAGGTGTGTTTTCTTCAATAAAAGGGCTCAGTTTTTCAACAGAGGATGTTTTCCAGAGTGTCAGTCTCAGGTATTATATTGTATCTTTGTATTTTATTTGGTCATCAAGAGACTGGGCTCTGCTTAGGAGGGAGAGAGCAATGTCTTCAGTATCAGTTGTCTTCGTAGATAGTGAGTAATTAATTGATGGATTGATCACTATATCGTGATAGCCTTTTCAACTGACCATTGGTCTAGTAAAAACGCTAGAATTTGCCAAGTCTAGTCAACTCAGAAATTGACTTCATTTTTTTGGTTTAACCAACAGTAATGCTTGAAGGAGGTGCGACCTTCTCTCTGCCACTGTCACTCAAGGATCCAACCACAGCAGAAATCTCCACCATCCATCTACCATTCTTGTTGGGATTCCAAACCAGAGAATTTTTAGAACGACTTCTACTAAGTAGTAGCTCTTTGACGGGTAAGAACTGAACGATTTGTATAATTTTTTAAATGCTCTAGTCACTTGCCCAGCCAATCGTTAATTTTTGTAGAGAATTGTTTGATAGTACGTCACTGTGCGATTCACAGTTAGAACCATACTTTGAAGAAAGGTCGTGCTGTTTGCCTGCAGAAATGTTATCGTCATCTAACGCCATTGGTGACACGTCTGTGGAGGAGAGTTGAAACTCCTGATTAGTTTTTGCAATGATTAAAAAGTCTTCCTGTCATTAAAGTTTGTCACTATTGACACCAATTTAAGCTAAAACCTGGACTTTGCCGGAGATTGTGGTCTTGAAACCCTTCTTCCTCCCAGATATTTGTTAGGCATATTATGTATTGGGTTTAAGACTTGAAGGATGACTGTGGAATACTTGTTGCTTGAAGGTAACACAAGAGTTACCATTAGTTTTTTTTTTAATCTTCTGTGCATTTTTAAACTTTTTTATTTTACTATTTACATACTTCTGAATTTGTTTTGGACTATATGCGTTCAGCTTTTTTATATTTATTTTTATATTTATTTATATATATATATATATATTTTTATTATCGTTTAGTACGGGTGTTTTTAATATTTTTTTTTAGGCTTTTACATTTTATGCCTAATTGGTTCTATATATTTAATATTTAGGTTTGTTTTACTATTTGTTTTTGGGTTTTACATTTGTAAAGCGCTTTGAGCAGCTTTGCTGATTATGCGCTATACAAATATTACTTATTATTACTAGTTGACTTTCTAGGATATCTGATTACTGTGCTGATAAAGTTTTAAGACATTACCAGATTAAGTAACCTATCTTGTGCTTTATTCATCTGAAATCACTTTTTTTGACCATTTCATTCAACTTCCAAAATAATAACTTCATTACAAAAACATATTTTCATTTAGGCTTGATGCCTGCTATATTTTTTGTTTCATATGAACCATGGGAAAGTGTTTCCTTTTTTTCAGCCAAAAATGATTCCACGCAGCAGTTTAAGTTATCGTTGGTCACCAATTACGATGGACACCACCACTCCTACAGCGCCAACAACGAACTCTTCAGCATTCCATTCCAAATATTCAATGTTAACGGCAAAAACATCCTCACCCTCGGTATGGTGCCATCTTTGTTATTTATAAATGTATCTGTGAGGAGACTCGTAAGATGGTTTCTAGGCCCTGATGGGGCATGCTTTTAAACAGAATGTGAATAGTTTTCATGGAAGTCGATAGTCAAATTCACAATAGGTACTTAGTCATTAAGTGGAGATTCAGAGGAGCTGAGGGTATACCATTGACATAGAATGTATGTATTGAGGGGTAGCACAGCTTGGAGTCTCAGATCCTCACCTTTTTTCTCAGGCCCCTTTCGTAGAGACTGGCCTTCATGTTTTTGTTATATAGGCTTTAAATATATTCAATATCATTGATTGATTGATTCTAGTGAAAGATTCCAATGCCCATTACACACCATGTCAAAAGTAGAATGCTGACGGGGCTGCAGCATAATGCAGCCAGGCTATGAAAGATTGCATAATTTCTGCTCGGCAGTTTCAACTATAGGCATTGTTGGTCTGCAGAGATAATGTCTATTGCATTACATTGACTCAGCCTTGCTGCATGGCATTTTGCAGCTGCTGCAAAATCTGTGACTTTGAACAGCAGGCTTGCAACATTGATTATTAATTGCATATGATTCAAAGAAACTAGCCAGAAAGTTTTACTTAGAGGTTTCAGAGTTTCTATCGGTTGGTATTAAATTGATTATTTTTGTTTTTATGGTTTACCTCACTAACTAGCCAGAAAGTTTAACTTAGGAGGTCTCAGTATTGCTATCTGTTGGTATTAAATTGATTATTTGTGTTTCATCATTTATTTAACTAACTAGCCGGAGTGTTATAACTTAGAAGGTTTCAGAGTTTCTATCTGTTGGTATTAAATTGATTATTTATGTTTTCATCGGTTATTTAACTAACTAGCCGGAGTGTTATAACTTAGAAGGTTTCAGAGTTTCTATCTGTTGGTATTAAATTGATTATTTATGTTTTCATCGGTTATTTAATTAACTAGCCGGATAGTTTAACTTAGGAGGTCTCAGTTTTTCTATCTGTTGGTATTAAATTGATTAATTGTGTTTTCATGGGCTACTGTCTTATTTTATCCTTTCATGTTTTCCTTTCCTCTTCTCTGTTGCAGTAATGAGTTCTTGTACTGCTATCAAAGACTTTGGTGCAGACTCAGATGGTTACTACATCATTGATCCAGATGGTCCTAATGTCGGAGTCAAACCATTTGTAGCCCTCTGTCATATGAACCAAGGTAAGAACTGACTTACTTGTGTGTCACCGCTTTTATTTCCTTTTTGTGGGACAAGGCCCTTGCTAATTTCTTCTGGCCGACAACAGAGGGAACTTTAAATACCTTGTTTCTAAAAACGAAACTTGACATTTTTATACCAGAATGGAGTCAAGGTGTTGGTGCTAGTGTACATTTTGTAGTCTATTTCATCTCCTTTTACATCAAACTACCAGCTAATTGGATATATTGACTATGTATTGTATGCAAATCACTCCTCAATTTATCATTGCAAATGTACAAGTCGGACCATGATCACGTTGTCATCTGTCAAATTAGTTTTCTTTTCATATATAAGTTCTTTTGTTGCTGCTTGGTCAATATTTCTTAACTGCTAAACCAAACCTTTCAATTTTTGAAGGTTTGACTATTGTTGAGCACTCAGAGAACGACAGAGCCTTGATAGCGGACTTTGATGGTTTCGGTAATTTTACTACAAACATTTCATACTTTAACGCTGAAAAGGAACAATTAGGAGCCCTAGCAAACGTCTCTACGGACTGCTATCAATACCTGAGGTATGAATGTAATGGTGCATCTCTGTTTAACGGCCCTACACATCTTGCTAGCTGGTATGGCAGAGACGGATATCCAAAAACCAGCTGGGGAGGAGTTCCCATTGGCCTTGAAGGTTGTCAGTGCAGTTTGGATCAAGGTATGCACCTCCATGTTGTCTTTATAGCTTTAAACTTCTTGTTGCTTTACTCAGTTCTATAGGGTAAAGTAGGTTTAAGATTTTCGATGGCTTATTCAAAAACTGCAGACACACAAACTCTTCAAATTACAGAAGCATGTAAGATTATTATCTGATTTCATTACTGTTGTTAGGGTTGAACATATATATACAAAATATATTTTATGAAAAGTGCACGGGATTGTTTAACAGGAAAGAGTTGCAATTTACGTTTAGAAAACCATCATTGGGTTGAACTCTCACTAAAGGAGCAAGCAGGTAAAAGATGCAGGCGAATACATATACCTCTAAAGAGAGCTAACATAAAGCTATGTTATCTAAGGAGAGAGGAATTATCTCATTGCTTATTTCTAATCATTTGAGATGCACATCACTATCAAATTAAACATTTCCAATAAATAACATTTTGAGGTATAAAATATTTCAATCTAATCAACAAATAATTTTGTTCTGCTCTATATAAAATTTTGTTGTATTAGGTTATTCACTTTGGTGAGAAATGTGAAATAAAGACATAGCTTGCGTTTTCTTAAAAAGCTTGTGAAATACCAGACCAGCTGTGTAATTGTGTCAACGGTAATCAAAATGGTATTGACGATGGTGTTTTGACTGATCGACAATTCCTGCCTGTAATTAAAATCGTAAGTGAGGATGTTCTGGATGGCAAGCAAGGCTACTTTACCTTGGGACCAATGAAGTGTTTTGGGGATACAAGTAAGTTAACCTTCATGTTCTTAAAGTGCCGTGTCAATCCTTGTGTTAGCATATATGGATTCTAATAGTAACCCTTTTATTTTCTGAAAGTGCTAGGTATTAAAGTTGTTGTTTTAAATTGTATTGATTCTGCATTTGACATTTTACCTTCTTAACTTGCTTAATCAGTTTGGGCACTACGTTGTGTTATTACTGCACAAGCCCCTTTGTAACATTAAAGCAATATGTAGTATTTAGTTTGGAAACCTTGCAAAGCCTGTGTATACTTAATCAAGGCACTGTAGATTTCAGTGCTCACTACCTCCGTCTCAATTTGATTGAGCTTAAATTAAGAATGTCTTACGGTTGAAGTCCTGAAGAGTCCTGACAACTTGATTGGTCTGCAGGATGTCATATGAATTTAGTACCAACATTAAATCATGTGTAAGTGAAGTATCATGCATGCAAATAATATAAGTAACATTTGTTTTTTGGTGGGAGGTTTGGTATGTTTTTCTCAAGTTCAATATGTTTGTTTTATACTTTCAGGTGCTCAACATGCCAGAAGCATTCAATTTGTGAAGCAGCTACAGGGTGTTGGTAAGAGCAAATTGTACAACTTCATTTTTGTTGTTGAAAATAATGGAAATATATTTTACAATGAAAGTCAAGCTAAACCAGATAACACATCTAAAGCAGTTGTATAACAAATACTATGAGCCTTTCGATTGCATGAATGTTTACTTTTGACAGGTACTTGTTAGAATGTTTGAATACACCCTTGATGTGACCCTTTAGATAGGCCCTCATTTCATGATTACCATCAGTAAGGTTTCAAGGTTGTTTATCCAATGTCTCTGGCTATATATATTTCTAAACTATAAGTAAGTTCATTCTCTTCTCTGTTGAATTATGCCACAAAAATGATTTGTTTTTCTCTAAGATACTCTAAAGATAATGACTTGTGATTTATCATACCTTTCAGCTTCCCATTCTGAACATTTCTTTTTTCTTTGTGTTTTTTTTTTTGTATCGCATTTCTTTTGCATGAAATTTCTTTGATTACGGCAGTCTTGAAGTCTTGTGCGGAGTACAAAGCAGCTAATCTTCTGAATCAGGAAGGAGACAGTCTCCGAGTTATCGACCCAGATGGTGATGGCATCCTTGCTCCATTCACTGTACAGTGTAATGCAGCTGGTAAGTTAACACCTCCCCTTCTCCCCTACCTTAAAGAAAATAAATTTACATCACTTACTGCAAGGGACACGAATTATTTCAAAAGATACATGTAATTTTTGATTTAACATTGAAACATAAACTTGGAAGTGAAACGTGAGGTAAGATTTAACAGTTGAGGCAGCAGTACATAGCCACAGTTTGACAATGTTCTTTCTCATTGATTGGACTCACTCGGCTTTTTTTTAATATATTTTTGCAGGTTACATTTGAGCACCTTTAACTTCCCGTTGACCTCCGCATTCATTCTTGACAGTTCCCTTTCCTGTCGTTTCATTTCTCTCTCTTCTCGATAACAATCTTAGGTGACACCATCCTACATCACGATGTGGAGGAGAAGTTTATCCTTGAAGCAACAACCAGCGGTTATAACAGAACAGTCAATTATTTTGCCGATCCCGAGCGTATCCGGAAACTGAAGATGGTCTCCGAGAATTGCTACCAACACATCAACGTAACCTGCGTCTCCACTCCATTCTGGGTGAACGGAGAACAGAATGTATGGTGGTCAGGTTTGGACACAGAAAGACAACTCTACTGGGGTGGAATATCATCAAATGAAGAGGGATGTGCCTGTGGATTGATGAATAGTGAGTGACGGTCTTCAAAAAGGCTGTGTTACTGTCAGCACAAGAAGACTGAAAGTGCTCCATCTGAAATCATACTGTGGACTTTTTAATGTCTGTGTATCTATTAATGTTATAAAATAATAAGTAGAACTTTGGTCCATAATATTCTTTTATTCTTCATTCTATTTGTTTTCCTTAGCCTTATCCAAAAACAAAGAATGTCACCATTGGTATCTTTCATGCAACAACAACAAAAAAACGTTTAAATGTTTTATCAGCATCCAATGTTTTTTGTTTACTCTTTTGCGTACTTGTCATTCATCACGGATACGAAAGGACATCAAAAATCCTGGCACTAACCTTAAATTTCTACTTTTTGGAAGATTACATATCATTTTTAAATGTTTCTCTTTTTTTCTCCTTCAGCATGCTTTGGCAGTCCCTCCTCTCGATGTAACTGTGATGCCAACCTGAACATTGAATTGTCTGATGGAGGTTACATCACTGACAAAGAGGACCTACCCGTAACCCAGTTTACCTTCATGCAAGTTGGTGCCACCTCAGATCTCTCCTTGGGACCTCTTGTCTGCTCAGGTAAATCAATCCATCATAGTTTGAAATATAAAAAAATACGATAAACCACTGGATAAACTCTCCAACATTCAGAGAATAATATTTCCAAGCAATGCTATATGTTTAGTACTTTCATCAAGTTTCATTTCCAAAATTTGTTTTCTGGAATGTTTGCTCTGTGTGGAGTTTAATCTAATAAACGGTGGTTTCATAATTTCACATAATCTATGTTTGTTTATCTTCTCCTGTCATTTCAGATTTAGTTGTTAACTTTATTTGATGAGAATAACATCCAAATCGTATACTGTGGAAATAAAATTACTTAAGTTGACACTTAGTTTTGGGGGCTTTATTATTTCAGTCTCTCTACTATATTAATTGGTAATTACATATCACATGGTGACGCTCTAGATTCTGGCATTATTTGTTATATGATGAATATTTTGCATTGTTCTATACATGATGCAGGTCTTCGTGATGTTCCAAAAGAAGACCTGAATGTACCAGGTAATAAATGTTAAATAATGTTTTAATGTTCACTGGTTTCTACAGTCGTCCACGGTCATACATAAACTATGCAAATCTAAACAATAAGTTCAGAGGATAGAATTTGCTTGCTCAGTTTGTTAATAATATAATAATTACAAATATTTATAATGCGCACATATCCACCCAGAGAAAGGCGCTCAAGGCACAATAGCTTGTCGCATAAGGGGAGATTTAAGCTTTTTTTAGTAGTTTGTACACGATCACAAGAAACTTTGTGCCAAAAACATGATAGTACAAATCAGATAGTAAAAATCAGTAAGAATTGGACAAAAGAGGAAACTTGTTGTTATTCCTTACAATGACAATGCTTAGTTACCATGGTTGTCATGGAAACAGCATTCAGGCTGTTTTAAAGATACCCCGAAACAAGCTATGAACAGGGTGTTTGAGGTTCATTGATACGATGGCCATGTCTGATGATGGAAATTGAAAAAGCATTAAAGTTAGGTAGAGATATCACAGTAAATTATACAGCATTGGTTTGAATACGTATAAGTAACAAGTTGTAACAAATCGTCTTTGATCCTGATACTTACTGTTGAGAGAGTACATCATATTCTTACCCTGTTAAATTCCTTCAGTCATTGATTTCATCAATCTGCTTTTTTCAAGATATGTTGCAAATTAATTTCTTCTTGTCTTTCTTGTTAGTCTTGTCAACTTGTCAGGAACTTAAAAACAGCGGTCAGACTCACAGCGGTACCTACATGATAGATCCTGATGGTCCTAACACTGGTGTGGAGCCATTTGAGGTTTACTGCCACATGGCAACAGGTACTGTTATGATTTACTCAATTATCATCCCAACAGCTGCTTGCATTCACATAAAGTTTCCTTGCCATCAAATAACATGGAACATATAATATATTGTTAGTTTGCTGGATTGTGTTACAGAGATATTTTGAAAACTCGAAATAGTTTGTTGTTGATTTGAAAGTAAATATCAAAGAAACAAATAGCCTTATTGACCTACCACATGGCTAACCTACTTTAATAGGATCTGACGTTGACAATGCCATGAATTGTTGTGGCTAACCGCAACTGATTTGCGATTCTGAAAATTATAGGGTACCATTTTAAATGTAATCCAATCAGAAGATATGTTCTCCTTTTACCACTAGTTTGAAACTCATTTTAACCAAGAGTTCTCTGTTTGTATGTCAAGTATAAACCAACTTGAGTTAGAATCAGATGTTGCACAGAAATATTTATTTCACCAACCAAACAGTTGCTGTTTAGTCCAGTGGTAAGCACAAGCAAGGAGAGAGCCAGGGTGCCATTGGCCCACCCCCCCCCCCCCCACCTCCATCGTCAGTCCGGGCATTTACTTTCATTCGGGGGATTTGCAGTTCTATGCAAACTATTTATTAGCACAACCTTGACTTATAATCTTATTATTAATTACGAATTAATGTTAAGTCTAAAATATGCCTCAAATTCCAATATTTGGCGTCTAAACTTGGACAAGTATTTCTGGGGGAGGACTGCCAGTTTCCCCAAACAGGGAATTGGCATTCAGTGACCCCACATCCACCCCTCAATCATCCAATTATTTGAACCAACTGCTACCCATCCAAAAAGGTTTGTGCCCCTAACTTGGGAGATATGGACTTTTTCCCCTCCCTACCCCCCCCCCTCTCCATCTCCCCACCTACACACACCTTTCAAATATTGTGCAAGCCACTGCTTTAGTCATTATGTCAGTAATAAATGTCATTTCATGATATTAATAAAGTGTTAAATTCAACATGAAACATTGCTCTCCTCTGGTAAAGGCAAGACCTCTGTATTACCTTTGGATGCTGAGAACAAACTGATCGCCGGTTATGAGGATCCAGGCACGTCCCAGCACCATATAGAGTACGGTGATCCAGAAGTAAGCATCCCACAACTAGCAGCTCTGGTCACTGCTTCTGATTCATGTAGCCAGAGTATAAAGTATGAGTGCTTTGGATCCGTTCTGTTTGATCCTGAAGAGAACCACGCCCCCTATGCTTGGTGGATGAACCGATATGGCGCCCAACGGTATACTTGGACCAATCTGCTGGATCCTACAGAGAGTGGTTGTGCATGTGGGGTCTCTGGAAGTAAGTGGTACCAAGTAAAAGGGGACAGAAGGAGGGAGTGTTTGTGTGTGACCTCTCTAAATCTTTAATATCTATGAAGGCAAGGTGGGTCACCCTCAGTTTATGTAGAATTCACAAGAATTAGGGAAAAGGTAAATGTGTTGCAATAGTAAAAATGAGAAGATATATTGTGGAGGAAAAATTACAGTACATAAAAACTTCTCTACAAACTTTCGCAGAGCTCTTTGGTGTGAGCACAGAGGGGTGGGAAGTTTTCTAGATCAGAAAACTTTATATAAGAGGTACATGTTGATCCTGTTCAGCATATCCAAGCAATATCAAAAACTGACATTCACATTCTCACTAAATCTCTATTTTATGGATCATAATATTTTTTTTTTTTTAAGATATTTAAAACAAGAGAAATATGTGTGAGACAGATAAAATAACAGTCAGATGGTACAAAATGAATTGCACCGACGAAATTAGGAAAGTGAATGTTTTCTGGTTGTAATGACGGTAATCTAACTTTCCGCACCTCCTTCCAATGTCAGCCTGCGCCAACGGACAAGAGAAATGTAACTGTGACAACAACGACCAAGTCTGGAGATCCGATGAAGGTGTGATCAGCGACAAGAGAGACCTTCCAATCAGAGCAGTGAATTTTGGGGACATCAGCAGTGACTTCGGAAAGGAGATGGGTAGATACACTATCGGCCCTCTCGAATGCTCAGGTAAAAGATTTAATGTCCCTCCTCCTTGTTTCTATCTTGACGAATGTCTGTGATATGTTTGTTTATTTCCAGAATTGTTTATTTTTCTTTACAGTGTTAACCCTGATTATTTCAAGTATTCTTTATCTTCTCATTCCTTGTATAGGCAGAGCAACTTCTGATGAATCCACTGGTGACTCTGGTAATTTATTGGACTTTTTTATATTTTAATTTGATCCTTTACTTTAAAGGAAATACAGCATAAAAATTAGCTTTGGTTTTAATAGACGAGAAATTTGTTGCCACAGAGTGTTCTCGTAAAAGTCACAAGTTTATTTAATTTCAAATTGTTCATTTTTAAACTGCAAAATTTTTACTTCGGATTCTCGCGTTTGTCAATCAGAATAAATAGAATAGATCAACCAATTGATCATTAGGTTTCATTATTTAAAAAATTTGAATTGTGTGAGTCTGACCAACATAAATGCTACTACACTGCTTTGGATATAATAAGTAAGAATCCAGAATAAGCGCATAAAACACATATATTTATGAATGTATTGTCACAGTGTAACATACAAGTCAATGCAACTACAAAACACATATTTTAATTAATGTATTGTCACAGTGTAACAAACAATTTAATGCAACATACAAAACACATATATTTATGAATGTATTGTCACTGTGTAACATACAATTTAATGCAACATACAAAAACATATATTTTAATTAATGTATTGTCACAGTGTAACAAACAGTTTAATGCAACATACAAAACACATATATTTATTAATGTTTTGTCACTGTGTAACATACAATTTAATGCAACATACAAAAACATATATTTATAAATGTATTGTCACAGTGTAACATACAATTCAATGCAACATACAAAACACATATATTTATGAATGTATTGTCACAGTGTCACATACAATTTGTGCTCTAGATACAATAACCCTTTTCATGCTGTACAATCGAATTCCCACTTGAGAAAAGTCAGTTGCCATTCTTGAGTAAACTCAAGATATTTGAAATAATGTTTTTATTCCATCTGTTTTTTTTTTGTTTTGTTTTTTCAGATACCCCTGTGACCCAGACTGATGGGTTGGACACCTACCTGTATGACTTTGTCATTCCAGATGGACTATACTCCATCGAATTCTCTGTTCGCACAGAGAGTGATGCCTGTATCTCTTTGTCTCCAAGCAGAAATGGAATGGGTATTATGTATGAACTCTGTAAGTTGAATTTTGCTTATTTCAGTATCTATATATAGATAGATAGATAGATAGATAGATAGATAGATAGATAGATAGATAGATAGA
>JAIPMN010002948.1:50653-62419 GCA_020650975.1 Apostichopus californicus | reverse complement strand
AGCACCTCACAGATTCAATTCAGCTTGCATCTAGCATCATACCACATCAAAATTATCAAAAATTTTGAAATAGTTGTCCCTTGCAGAAACTTACCTACAACAGAATAGGTAATGCCAGGAAATTTCTATTTGGGGACCAAAATCTCAGTGAACCAGAATGAATATACTTACCTCCAAACAAAACTAATGGTACCTAGACTATGCTTTTAACACTAACACAAAACATTGAACACTGAAATTTTCATCAGACCCTGTTCAGAAACAAAAACACAGCTTGAGTAATGTTGGATTTTCAAAAAAGGAATTGCACAGCTGCTTATTGGTTGTTGAATGCCTAAAACACTTCACCAAACATGCAATGTCATATGTAAACCAAGAAACTGACACCCTATATCTTTTGATGGAATGATATATGCAACTTCAATTCAAAGACCAATAGGCCTCTTCAATTTCAAAATAACTGATAAAATGGTGAAATAATGTGATTCAGTTTGAAAAGTCTCAAGCCAAATTATATCAAACTTATTGTGGCAATCAACTTGCCACCACTTCCTTTTTGATTTTTTTCCCTGCGTTATTCTTAGTCCTTATTATACAGTAGCAGGCAAGAAACAATGAAGAAAACTTGACATCATCAAAACTTTCTTGCCCATATATTAAAGATTGGGGTGTAGCGGGAATATTGTGGCAAAATTATTTCCCTGATATGCCACAAAACATTATTTGTTTAGACCCCTGTCATGTCAAATTCATTTTGTTTAAACTTATTTTGATTCATTTTGGGAGAAAATTAGTCTCATTAGGTTAGATTTGATGTTTCATATGCATCATTTTAAGCAAGAATTGAACAGTTTCTTGATTTACACGCATAATTTAATTTTTTTTACGAATTTTATTTTGCATTTGACCACAATTCAGCAGTGTTTGCAGTTCGTATCTGGAAAATTCTGACTTTTAAATCTAGTTGTGTTTGCTTTCTCTTTGGACAGAGTGTGATGAAAGCTTTTAAAGGGAAGTGTATCATTTATTTTGTTGGCTGGAAAGGATAATTGTATTTCTGCCTCACTAACTGATAATTTTACCAAAAATCATTGTAGGTTCGCATTACCCGCTCACTTGCATTACCTTTCTAAACAGACTTAAGCCTTGGTAACTACCTAACATGTTACACTAGGTTTACAATGTCAAAAGTAAGTTTGTTCAAACTCCTAACCAAAATCATACTTTTACGAGCGTCTAATCAAAAACCATATTGACTTTCTGGCAACATTTTTGTTTCGCTACACCTATCCCGCGGCGCTAGCCTAGGCCTACTGTATCATAACCTTAGTTAGGATTGGTCCAAATTGTTTAGCATTAGCCTAGCCTCCATGGGCTGTTGTAAACGTTATGTTGCTCTTAATTATGCTACAACGTTTATGTTTTACCATTGCACGACCCAGGACAACGAATTTGATATAAGGCAGTCACTCTTGTCATATATAATTGCACGCCAAGGAAAGGAGTAACTTAAAGGATGTCCATGTTCAAATATTTGGGCTGCGCAAAACAAATTGGTACGCTTCGCTCGTTACTTGATGTGCGTCTGTACTGTATATCCGAAGGTGTACTAGTGTACTATATACTGTATACTATGCTGTGAACGCAAATTATCCCCCAGAACTAAATACAGCGTGCAATTTTATAAGGAATGCCAAAATGGACATTATTCGGAATTCAACCAAAAAATCCCTTTCATAAAATGAAATGTTTATAAAATGACACTAACTATAGGCATAGGCGTAGGAGGCGGGGGGTGGGGGGGGGGGCTGCAGCCCCCAGCCAAATAAATTTTGAAAATTCGGGCAATATGCTGAGAATTTTAGGCCACCTACTGAAAGAAAAATAATTTGCAATGTGTTTTTCAAGGTTAAACTTATATTATTATTATCATTATTATTGTAACGACTTCCCCAATTATAACCAATATGGAAGGGTAATAACACGGAAAATGATTGTATGTCATTGGGATGCAGTGTAATAACCCATGCATGCCTATATGATATGCACATTGACATGTAGAATGCGCACGGAGCGCGCGAAAAATGTTAGTTACATTTTTCTGGCAAGTCGTTAACCCCCCCCCACCCGAAATTAAATTGGGCTCCGACGCATATATGACTATAGGTCCGGGTTGACAGGTCGGGCTGATAGGACTCAGTACCCCATTTGTAGTGTAATTGCAATCCTTATAGCAATTTCTGGGATATTTACGCAAAAGTCACAAAAGAGCGGGACAGATGCTCCGATGAAGTAAGAAGGCATAATGACTTGGCACAGAAGGCAAAGGCGAAGGCAAAGGAATTATTGGAAAACCATCTTAAAAAACTAAATCCTCCACATTGGAATAGGTTTTCTGTTCCTGTCAGTTGTGCAATTATGACATCACGACTGTTTGCTTCAAGTTCAACTCTGATAAAAACAAAGACAGTTACATTAATCAATATATCGGGCCAAAACACAATTCATGAAAATTGCACTAGTTTGCTTAGCATAAGTTCTATTCTTACTCAAAATTAAATTTCCTCTAGATGTTACTTAGGACATTTCTTCTCTTTGTTTAATAACTTACAGGTTTGATTTTAACCTTCCTCCGATAGTCTGACAAGACTCCTTTGTTTGTAATTTTTAGACTATTAAACCAACCGCACGTTTCTTCTACACACAGGGGACGATAAATTGCGGTAATAACGCATCAACTACGCTCGTTGAAGTTGTACAAGGCAAATACTCAGCAGCTTCAAGAAGTTTGTTTGCCATATTAATACAGGCGCGTAGCCAGGGAGGCGAAAAGGGCGACCGCCCCCACCCCCCCCCTTGAGCATTTGTGCATTGAGCACGTTTTTATGATATCGCTAGTAATATCAAAATAGAAAATGCTTAGATGCAACTTGCAAGGCCCGGGAAGTGCCATTTCCAGCGATCTGGTAGGTATTTTCGGCCAACTTATGGTGGCGCTACGCTTAGATAGTTTCCGATGCCGAATATACGGCTCTGATAATTTTCCTTCAGGTTCTCCCTTCCCTTGGCAAATTCCTCGTTACGCGCCTGTATTAATATTCTTTGCTTGCTTTGTAGCAGTTCAATCCGCCGGTAATATTGAGGAGCTTGAAAACTGAGGATTACATCAATGTTTACTATGATTCCTTGAACTAGTGTCAAGGTAAATGGTTACGACCAAAAGGAAGAGATCGTCTTTATCTCTATGTATCCACTCTGTAAAGGGAGTGAGTTTAGTTTAGTTTAGTTGAAAAAAGGATCAGGAGGGACACTTAAGTCCCCATCAAGGACCCTATGAGTGGAGGGGGGGGGGGCTTTACAGGTATGTTATAGCTTCTTCAAATTCCCTTCACTTCTTCACATTGTTAGGGTACCTGTTTCATCTTTGTCTCTCATGGGGAAGAGTGAACCGAACGATAATTATGCTCAAGAGTAAGATTCTTTTTTGAATATATACACAGTGACACAGCAAGTTGACGTGAAACTGTATGGAGGTCTTACATAACGCTAACATGGTCACGGTCCTTGTGGAAGTTGTGGACCTAAAGACTGACAATGTAAACATGTTCAGTTACCAACATTTACCGATCAAACTCTTAATTCAGGACACAACTTGGCTGCTACTGTTCAAGTATTTCTTTGGGAAATTTGGGAGGGTAACCTCCCACTCTCTACAACCTCATTGCTCAAGATTATTCTTTGCGTTACACGTGACTGGCGTTCCATAATACACACCTCAATGACGTGTAACAATTTGTGTGTCACAAATTAATGGTACCGGAAGATCGGTATGGTATGGTAAAGCATTATAAGTCACCGTATACTAACTATACACAGACTCAGGAGAAGTTAAACCTCCGGTAATCAGCCTTGTATCCAATCTCGGTAAATTTAATCGGTGTTAACATTACATGGTTTTCGGGTCTGTAAGTGTGGTTTTCACGAAGACCCAACCGTTAAGTTTTCCGTTTTTACTGATACGAGACTAAGTTAGATAAGGCCTTGCGAGTGTCTGGTTAGGCCACTTTAGTATTGGTTAAACGTTAGGCTACGCTTGTCTTCCTTGAAATGATAATGATACTAGTAGTAGTATACAGTAGCTTAGGCTTCGTAATTGATGCACCCCCGTAATTGATACACCTCTAAATATTCCTAGATATCATCGTGGCAACCATTCTGCAAGCAACCTAAACTTTTTGCATCTAAGCAGAGATACGTTTTCACGAGTATAAATCCTTTTCATGTAGCAGATGAAACTTTGGTTCATTTTAAAGATATTTACATAGGCTACACCCCCAATGTTTGTTGTTACAAATACAAGTATTTTTTTGCTTTTGGAAATTTGAATCTCTAAAAATAACCAAAATTACCTCAAGATGACGCATAAAAAAGATCCGTCTGCAACATCTAGGCATACTTTATACAGTAGTGTTTTGTAAATTGTTACATGATATCAATGCAAGGACATTTGTGTCAATTACCGAGTATTAACTGACTTAACAAGGCAAACGTCTTCGGGTTAGATTCTTCTCAACTGGATGTATTGTGGGAACATAAGAATAAATATTTTGGGGTTATTTTATTTCTAAGGTACTACATATCAGAAATGTGCATACAGGTGAGTGTTTTGGGGTTTTCCTTAATGGATATTCATCAAATCCAGGCTAAGGAGTGTCAATTAAGAGCCCTCCATGCTACTAATACTTGTACTAGAATGCAAGGCCACAGTAGCGATGTAACCTAGGATATGCATGCCGACATAACTCTTTTCCCACCCTGCATCCAAGCAACAATGCATTCATTTCAGTACGTTAGCCTTGGATTTATATTCTTTTGAATAAAAGCCTAGTTACACTTGAATTAAATTCTTGGACTTGGGTTTTTTGTTCTTGTTATTTCACCAGTTTGTTTTTTTGACGGTTTGACAAAGTGAACCTCCAACTTAGATTCTTTTCTTTATAGACTTGTACTTGCTACATTCATGTTTTTATAACTCATTGTTTATCTTTCAGTATAGCAATTCCCAGTTGATAAAATGGGTAATTTTGCAAGTTTATTCAAGGGCCTCTTTAGCAAGAAGGAGATGAGGATATTAATGGTTGGTCTGGATGCTGCTGGTAAAACAACAATACTTTACAAACTGAAACTTGGAGAAATTGTGACAACCATTCCTACTATTGGTAAGATTTTTCTATCGACAATGTAGCTTAAAAATGCAAATAATGAATCATTCAGTCTAGTTACTGTGGTGATTTTTTTTTTCTGTACAAAGAAACATAGTCTAATGATTGAAACTGGACCCAAAATTGATACATTTACTAGAAGTACAATGTGTGATAGTCTCCAAAAATATGAAAAAGAGAACTACATTAAAGCAGCAAGATGTGTGTCTTCTCATTGTAATGTCTCTCGCCTAGCAAGTGCATTAAAGTATAAAGTTTCTTTCATCAGTAGCACAACATATATTCCTTGAGTTAGTCTATTCTTAGAGTTTCATAGTAGCAAATTTGACCTGGGTTTCTCCTAATTGGCCACTGTTATGCTAACGATGAATTAGTTTAGTTAGCTATTTGTACAGAAACAATGCAGTAATTAAGTGCATTACACATGAAGAGTAATATTAAACAACTTTCTATAGCTGTATTCCATAGGTATTAATAAGATCAGGATTTTTAAGAGAAAATCTTAAAAGTTTATTGGTATGATCTGGGTTTCTGCAAGAGTGCTGGTCGACAAATTTTTTGCTTCATTTTGCATTTTCTGTCATGCCTAATGTTTGTATTTCTTTATTTCCTTTTTGTCAGGTTTTAATGTGGAAACAGTGGAATATAAAAATATAAGTTTCACAGTGTGGGATGTCGGCGGCCAAGACAAAATCAGACCTTTGTGGCGTCACTATTTCCAGAATACACAAGGTAGGTTAAATTTTTCTATCCAGTGAGGAAGTGCCTGTTTCTTGCATTAAATATTATACAAATAATGAATGGTTATGAGTGCAATAGTGCAAATATTTCATGAGTTGAAAGATGGAATGTTCCATTCAACGAGGCACAGCCGAGTTGAATGGAACAAATTACATCTTTCAACGAATGATATATTTGCACTATTGCACGAATGGAAACCATTCATTATTTGTTTTATACAACACCTTCAAATTTGGATAAAATTGGATGTAAAATGCACTCATGCAACAGATTGTTTTGAACAGACAGGTTTCTCTGCTCTCTTACCATTGAAAAAAGTGCTATCAAAAAAGTATCACGCATGGTTCTATTTCATAGCGTGCAATAGAGCGGATTTTGCATGCAATTGACGAGCAATTGACCAATCAAATGGCCGGAATATAATTAGGTGTTGTATAAAACATAATTGACCATTGCCCTAAACCTCCTCCCTTACTGAACATTTCCAACACAGGTGGGCAAAGTGCCTGAAGGGGAGAAAGTTTTCAAAACCTTCACATTTCAGAGTCAAAAAGTTCTCCTATCAAGTCCTCACTACATCTGTATGGAGAGTACAATTTGAATTGTTAATTTTTTTTTTTTTCAAAAGACACATTCATTATACCAATTATTTTAAAGATACCAAAGCGTGATTCCTTATTGATGAGTAAGTGGAACTATCCACACAAAAGAAATGGCCTTCAATGAAAATTGTTGCCATTTCTATATGTCTGAGAAGGGATTCACACACATTGCTCACACATTAATTATGATTATGTTAAGTTACAGTATGTGCTTGCATAAAAGGATATTCCAGTGACAGACAATGTGACACTTATACATAAGAGAAAACTATTCCCTCACTGTAAGTTGAAACCCCCATCTGAGTATTTTGTTCCTAATTCTGGTTGATTAGATGGAACCTATTTTGACTGACTAATATATATATATTTATAAGTGTTTGGGTACTCACCCAACGCGATACTACCCGGTTCCTAATTTATTACCCGAGTCCTACCCAGAGTGTGATTTTTTTTTGGCAAACTGAACCCTGGGCCTGCATAATAGATTGTAGTACTGAAAAGTGTTTAAGAGCTAAATTGGATATTTATATGGTCTAATCCAATAGAGGTTGAGAGCAAACATTTAAGCAGTGGCGGCAGTGCGATGTAAGTAGTGATGTTAATTATATGAAGTTATTAACAAGTTAATGAAAGAAATAAAAGCAAATAGAAATTATTTGAGGAAGGATTTATACCTTATGTTAAATGTATTTGAACATGAAAACATTGTCAACAGAGAATAATACATTAAGTATAGCATCCAATATATAACTTCTTGAAAATCGCGATACACAAGGGTAAACAGTTTTTTTTTCGGGTACCCGGATACCCAATGGGCAACCACTCCCGGGTACCCGGTTCCCAAGTTTTGGACCTGTGTAAACGCTATATAAATATAAAAATACACATAAACATATATATAAGCAAAGCCCTCTGTGTTTGCTTGTGTAAGTCTGCCTGGCCACCTCCTTCACCCGCACAAGCCAGTATGTTTATCACTTTGCCACATCATAATGTAATAACTCATCCATTCACAATATCTCAGTCTATCAGAACTATCTAAACACATTATGATTGTTCTTTTTGTGTGTCCTCGTAGGTTTGATATTTGTAATTGACAGCAACGACAAAGAAAGAGCCAATGAAGCCAGAGAAGAACTCAACAGAATGCTCCAGGAGGATGAACTCCGAAATGCACACCTCTTAGTTTTTGCGAACAAACAGGTCAGCCTTTTTTTGGAATTAATTTCTTGTGATGAAAGACAACCTACGAATATCCACAAAAAAGAAAAAGCTGAAAAAGTTCAATGTTTTGGAAACCTTCCCCTCCTCTCCCCCTTGCAAATGCAAAAAAACAAAGAAATATCTAATTTGAGAAATTGCAGCCATGATGTGATTAAACTTTTTGAACAGATGGTTTAAAAAAATGCTTAACCTCAATCAGCTTCTATTGATATTGGAATTTTTCCCTTTCTTTTCAGGATTTGCCAAATGCTTTGAACGCCGCTGACATCACAGAAAAGCTGGGACTACATAAACTCTCAAATCGAAACTGGTACATCCAGGCAACTTGTGCCACATCAGGTGATGGTCTTTATGAAGGGCTGGACTGGTTATCTAATCAACTGAAGAATTCAAAGTAATGGGAGATGTTTCTCCCCCCTCCCTCCCCAATTCCCCAACTCTTTTCACTAATTGAACCATGAAAGAGATCTCAAAATGAAGCAAAAAGAACTGTTATTTGTTAGTACTAAAATTCAGACAAAAAGACTCCTGTGCTCAGTTTAAGTCGAGATGAAACTTTGTGAGCACAATGATTGTCATAAAATTATGAATACCCTTCAAACAGATATTCCAAACTGTCTCTATTTGCTTAAAACTCTGCTACTAGGTAATGATAGTGTTTGGCCACTTGAAAATATCTAGCAATTTTTCCTTTGCTGTATTGTCTTTTAGAAACTTTTAGAGCTAGGGTTCTCCATCCTTGGTTTTTCTCTTCCATTGCCATCAAGATTGCACATATTGTCTTTAAACAAAAGTGTGTTTGAAGGTTTTGCCTCATGCCAGGGTACCGTTTGTACGTAAATATACTTGATTGTAAATAGAAATGCTAGATGTCCGAAAATGTGGACATAAGCATAATATTTAAAAACTTTTAACAACTTACTGTCAAAGAAACCAAAGAGAGAGGTAGTAAGTCTTGATTGAAAAAAAAATATTCTTCACCTTCATGTTTATGCACTGTCAGGTATAAAAGGTTAATTTCTCTATAGTCAAAGCCCAGTATCTATCACATACATTTATATGTATCAAGACCAAATTGTTGACATATTAACTGAAAAATTCATCATTTTGTTGTAAATTGCTGCTATCTTTACCAAAAGATCTCTACATTTTGACAGCATCTAAACATTTCCATATTCCACATGCAACATTAACTTTGTTGCAAGAATAGTTGGAATTTTGGCAATGAAAGGTTAACAGCAAAAGTGGCTTGCCCTTTTAGACTGAAATTTTTCAAAACTGCCCAAAAGCTTACAAATATTGAAGTTTAATAGGTGAAGTGACAACATCTTCCCTGTTGCCAGCTATTGCCTAACACTTCCCAAACTTTGGGTGTCAACTTTTCTTTTATGGTCTGCCAAGATTTGATTGATACTTACTAAATGCTGTTTACAAATTTCAAACTATTCTGGATAAAAATGGATATTTCATACTTAATAAATTACTACCAGGGTGGGTCTATTATGAAAAGGACGAAACGTTGACTTATGACAAGAAATAAAATCTGTTATGATTAAAACAAAATTCAAGATTGAATGTTACATGCAGTGACATCAAGTCACTTGGAAAGGAGACAGAGGGGAAAAATGAAACAGTTAATGTTTGTGGATATAAACAAGTATTGATTGGGCTTACAACTTAATTTGCCAATATTTTATTACAGCCAAGATGTTGGCAAGTTGATATATGCTTGAAAACATATTTCTGTACAAAGAAATTTAAAGTAAATTTACATGTTGAATTATTGATTTGTGAATCATCTTTACAATGAGATGTTAAAAATGCTGCCAATATCAACTAGCCATCATCCAACAACAAATACTTTTTGTATCCACAGCAGTGATACCTTTAACTGACCAATGTAAATTTGTTAACTGTAAAACTGTCGATTCTAATATACTGTAAGATAACTATTCCAAGAAGAATAGCGTTGTTTGTAGTTAGTGATGACACAGCCCAGAAAAGTTTAAAAAATAGGGGGAAATTCCATTTATTGTATACTGGAGTGAAAGACTCTGATATACATCTCTGGAAGAAAGAACATTTATATTAAGAGACCTGATCAGAATATTAATTACATCAGTGACCTAAGATATTCCTATTTTATTGATATTTCTTGAAAGACTGAGAAAAGAGAGAGAAAAGGAGAGATGGGAGTATCATGTATTCAACTCTAATCTGTGTTTATTCCTTTGTACACAGGGGTTGTTGTGTTTCATATTTTCATATCTGCCTTAAATGTAGAAATGTAAGTAGAAAAATGATTTTAAAAGAAAAGAAGGAATGATGTCAATATTAGAGGAGGAGTTCTCGATTAAAATTCTGAGAAAAGGTCAGAGTCAAGTTTTAATAAAAAAGACTTTTTTTTTTCAATTTTCTTTTGCATCCAGTAACTGGAGTCAGACAAAATGTAGTATTGATTCATTGTGTGATTTAACGTAACTTGTATGGCTAAATGAACAGAATTATGATAGATTTTTGAAACTCATTTTGCAAAAGTATTCCACACATGTTATATAATTTAGGAAGAATGTGTGAAATGTCGGTATTAAAAGATAGTAACAATATGAATGTCGTGTGTGTAATTTTTCCATGAAATTGAAAAAAATTGTTAGTTTATTCATTCAATGCTAGTACATTGTTTCTGCCTACCTGTCATCATCAACATCTGTTGATGGTAAATATTAATCTTGAACATGTCGATGGTGGTTTTTGCTGTTTGGCATCCAACTCTCTAATGTTAACTCTTGTTAGTTCAAGTGCTGACCCATGGAGGAATTTGCATGATTTGAGTAATTTTAATTGATTCAGTTCTGAAAAGGAGCCATGGGGTTTTTGACGATTTTCAATCGTCAAGAGGTGTAAGCTAGACCAGGTAATGAAACTTAAAAAACTTGAAAAATGTGTCTTAAATGTGGTGTCTATGTTTCAGATGTGGTGAATGATATAGGCTAACAGACTTGCATTCTAATATACACTACTATTGGGTTATGATATGAGTTTAATTAAAACTTGTCTCATTACAAAGAATTACACATATTACTCATCTATGTTTCCATTGCTAATATACACTTTATACTGAAAAGTTATAATATGTATTACAGTGCTAATATATTACTGTTGATTTTCCTTTATTGCAGTACAATAGTATTTTGTGATATGATGTGCAAATACCTGCTAAAGGTCATCTTGGTTGACTCCAAAATGTTATTACGCCAAAAATTGCTAGAAAAGATATTAAAAGTACCTTCCTCAATGTTCTGTTTTGCCAGATTATTGCTTGATGTTGAGAGTTGGTAACATAGACCATGATATGCCTCAGTGTGGGAAACTGCTTCTAGATTGGTCATAAAATTCTTGTTAAAATTGAGCATAAGTGATCATTTTCATACTTTCTAGCATATTTTGGGGGAGGGGGGAGGGGGAAACATATTGATGACCTCTAACTATACTGCAAGTGTAGGCATAAAGTTAATCATGGGTGCCAAGATTGTACCCGATCGGGCCATAGCAAGCACTGCAGGACGTACCAACTCCTGTGACAAGGAAATTATTGTATTTTATTGGAAATTAATGAACAAGCAAACCATCCATCTGTTATGGAATAGCCCTATTTACAAACTTCCCAAAAATAAAATACTTCATATCTCTCCTGGCTATAAGCCCCTCCCCCCCCCAATAAAAAACAAGGGCAGGGTGCAAACATGTATACATCTAGGGGGCTACGATCAAGCTCTTTTTGCACCCTGACCCCTGCCCTGCTCTGACAGAATTTTACAAAACAGTACAACCTAAACAGTTGAAAATTCTTCAACATTTTTGCCAAAGTTGCAATATAGTTTACCATTTTGCATCCAAACACTTTCCCCATTTGACCAAACTTTCGTGAAGGAGAGATGAACCCCCCCCCCCCCCACTCCACTAGGATGACATAACAA
>JAIPMN010002948.1:26335-43880 GCA_020650975.1 Apostichopus californicus | reverse complement strand
TTTTTTTTTTTTTTTTTTTTTTTTTTAGTAGGAATAAATGTTTCAGGAAATAAAGTGTCATAAACTTATAGAAAAAATGTGACGAAATGCCCAGTATGGCAGGTACTGAGAGGGTAACCGCTAACTTGGAAGTCATATAAAGCATGACTGAATAGAAAATTGAACTCAACAAAGGTTGTGTTCCTGGCCAGATTCTACCTCTTCTCATTTTCGTTAGCTGCTCCCCTGAGATTTATTTATCAATGAATGGAATTCATACAGTCCTATTTACATGGATACATGTATCTATTATCATATCTTGCACTCTTCTTGCCTACAGGGTTTAATGTTGAAACAGTGGAATATAAAAACATCAGTTTCACAGTATGGGATGTCGGCGGTCAGGACAAAATCAGACCTTTATGGCGTCATTACTTCCAGAACACACAAGGTAAGTTTTTTTTGGGGTAAGGGGGGGGGGGCTGTGGTAGGGGGCTGCAAGATGAAGAGCATTAAAGCATAAATTTAAAAAAAATTATGTAAAGTAACAACAGTGCCTTTCTGCAAAGTGTCCAACTTTTTGTCCATTGCAAAGTACCCTTCTGTGCATATTACGAGTGCTCAGATCTCTGCATCCCAAAACAACATTGAGAAATTGTCCTTACTATCAATGTTAAGTAATGTTTTTCAACCCAGCCTATCAGCATCCAGCCAAATGTTATTTAAGTGAATACTACTAATGGGAAATGGAATATGCTTTGTTACATAGTTGAGAAATACAAGCAGAGCTGCATTTACAGGTATTCTTTGTGAATAGAACGGATGTTCAATTTTGAGCTTAATAGTTAAGTGTCTCTCCTCTCGCAGGTCTGATTTTCGTGGTGGACAGTAACGACAGGGAACGTGTGGCTGAAGCTCGGGAAGAACTAACAAGAATGTTGCAAGAAGATGAACTCAGAGATGCTCGGCTCCTCGTGTTTGCCAACAAACAGGTAAATGGCACTTCATTACCATGAGCTGTCAAGTTAATAGTTACAGACTGGTCAAGGAGAGATTGTTGGTTGGATTGGTAACAACCAAGTGAAGGGCACTTTATTGCCACAACCTGTTAAGATCATAGTTACAGGCAGGTAAAGGAGAGATTGTTTGTTCGGTAGGGTGTAGGGGCAGGGTATAGTTTATAACAGTTTGACAAACTACCCATTCTCACTGATTGTAATATTTCAGTAGCAATATTCTTGCTACAGTTCTCTTAAATACTACAGTGTATGTCATACTGCCAGTCGGTATAATTGTACTTACTGCAACTTAAAAGAATCAATGTGTTTTTACAAATTTATGTGTAAGGTGACACAAACCTGTAGGTTTAGATAACATTGTATTGAATATGTGCATATATTATTGTAAACTGTAAATTCAAAGTATTCATTTAATTTATGTATACTGGGCTTTGCAGTCCTTAGTTGGTAACGATTTTCTAGTATAAAAAAAAAGAAGACAATTAATTGCACTGTTCTTTCAAACGATTTGTAAGGTTTCCACAGATTTGCATATGTTATTGTTTTGTATGAACCATGCTATGTATTTAAAGTATACCTTTATAATTGCTCCTCCTCAGGACCTGCCAAATGCTATGTTGGCTGCTGAAGTCACAGACAAGTTGGCCCTGCACTCTCTGAGGAGCAGAAGTTGGTACATCCAAGCTACCTGTGCAACCTCCGGGGATGGTCTCTACGAAGGATTAGATTGGCTCTCGAATGAATTAAAGAATGCCAAATAGTCGGAGAGAAAAAAAGCGGTGTGGTAAAATAAAGAAAAGTCCAACACACTAGGTCTGTTTATGTGTAACCATTTGCTCATGGGAAAATCATACTTCCCAATTTGTTATGGGAATAACACCCCCTCTTTATTCACCTTTTGTTTATTCTCTCTCTTTTTTGTTTGTTTATGGAAACACGTAGTCGAATCTTCACATCACAGTCCGGCATTGAAGCAAGTTTTACATAGATTTGAAATGTTGTGGAAAAAGTTTCCAACAAAGAGGCTCTGAAGAGGTGATTATAACAGGGAAAAAAGCATATTTTTTCTTCAAATCTATGTAGTGTTACACAAGAATGTCCTCGGTGTGTGTGGCATTTCTTTGCCGTTGAATAGAAAGTGTTTGGCAATTCTTTGTAGTCCTTTATGGGAATGTAAACTTGCTCTCGTAATTATAAAACCCTTTGTCAACCACTGGGGTAATTTCATGTTTCTTTCACTCTCATTTCAAAGTTCATTTGGAAACTGTTTAGACAAAAGGAATGTTAGAATGTATTAGGTATTCTTAAACTGTATTATGTGTGCAGATGTCTCAATCATGGCAGAAGCTGTACGGGTGCAAGACTAAAAGATCTTCAATTTGTTGTGGGATTTTGTGTGTGTGGGGGGGGGGAGGGGAAGGAGGTAGGGAAGGGTGGGAGGGACAAGGGGACACTGTATAGTAGTGCCTGCACATCCTTCAAGTTTGCACATACTGTATAACTCTTCTTTGTCAACTTGTGCTTGTTTCTAGTAGCAATTTTTGCAATCAAAATTTTGGTATACAAGAAAAATATTCAAATGCTTTGAAAGTATTGTGATTGTTCTAAGTTGGTTTTCCTTTCTTTGTTTTTTTTCATTTTTTTTTGGTATTTAATGTTCACCATGAGACATGGCACAGAGAAACCAACCTATTTTGAGCCTCTGCTATCCGGCCTGATTCTTCTTCTTCACCCTGTACAGTTAATAGTAGTAATATTCTTTTTGCAGTCAAGTCTGTACTGGCTGAGAGTAGCGTATCATATACTCTGAATCTTTCTACGTTGTTCAACAATTAACCATTCATCTTATTTACTAAGCCATTTTTCTTTAAAAGAGCTATCACAAAAAATTGTTGTGAATTTACTAGCGTATAGTTTCTCTGGGAAGTTTGGAGAAGATTTACAGAGAGAGAAAAAATGTCAAAAATGAAAAAAAATAATTGTGAATTAAAGATATTAATATATTCACAGTTACATCAATTTGCTTTTGTTTTAAAATAGCACATAGTCTGAAACTCTGAGAGCAGTTTGCTGACTTTGCTTCCTATTAGCTTATCGTATTTTTACTCTCTAAAGCATGTTTGGTCGAGAGGAATTGTACCTGCGCTGGTATAAGTTCTGCTACCAATGTGTGTGACGGGAGGCCAATGCTCCCTCTGTTGGAAAGTTTTCTTGAAAATCATTCTTTGTGCAGAAAATAACATGACAAATATGTGTAGCATGTATGCATATAGACTGTAGAATTACTGAAAATTGTTTTTAAAATATCTGTCTTTTCGAGACGAGGAAGGAGCAACATTTCTATGAAAGAAGACATTCCATCAGTTTGGTGCAGTTCATTATGATGTCAGTTTTTTCCTGTTAAAAGGAAATTTATGCCATATTTTGTCTCTCCTTTTCTTTTCATTTAGGGTTGTTCCACAAAATCTCTGAAATTTTCCATCCATCTTTGCATGGTCATTAAGCCTTAGTGTCTAAGACATTAAACTATTGGACGTTAGGAATATTTAAAGTTGAGCTCTGTTGTTGTGCTATTAAAATATCGTGGCCTGCCGTAACCGTGCGACATATTTCGTGTGACTGTATTTCTTGCACAGAAATCATCATTATTAGCTCTCAGGTTCTTTACAATATTGTGAAGGCATCAAATTTTTCCATAAATATACAAAGGTCCATTTTGTCTAGCAATTTTGAAAGTTACCCATCGACTGTCTGCAATGACCGATGCAATTAGCCACCGTTGTGTACAACTCATGATAATGACGTTGTGCCGTGTAATGTTCTCTCGGTTCATCGCTTTTAAAACTCCACTCGGAGCAGGCGGTGTGCCATTTGTATTTAAATAATGAGCTGTCTCTCTCGTCTTGTGACGATCTTTGGTGGAGGTTTCATGAGGTAAATTGTTTCTCTTTACATATCATCATCATTTGAGATGGGAATTCTGAGCAGAAAGCAAAAAATCCTCATCTCTTCAGAATAAACGTTAAGGAACGCATAATTTTCCTTTTCAGGTGTTTCCAAAATCAGTTTAGGTAATACATATATAAGGGACGAGAATGTAACCCGTAAAGAAAATGTGAAGTCACATGATGTAGAATGGATTTGGGGTCTTCGGATATTATTTGTTTTAATGGTTGTGGGTTGCTATTCCTGTTTGAATTTCTTTCCATTTTTTTTTTTACCAGTGATTAAGTCAATTAGTAATGGTATGGCCCCAGTAGGTAGTCAAGTGAAATTATCAATTTCCATGTATTGATGTAATTTTTGATCTCTGTTAGTGATAACCCCCTACCCCACCCCCCTTTGAAGCAGCAGCAGAAGATAAAGGAATCCTGTGAAAGGGACCAAATTTTTTGCTAATTGATTTTGTTGTAACTTTAAGAATCAATGATTGTTTGTCTTCTCACTTTAAGTTTTCTTTCATCATCAATTTGCATATGTTCATTTTCTGTGCACTTTCCGGTAACAATCTGTGACCTGAAATTATGGACTGTGTTGGATCACTTTGGCTAGCCTTGAGATATTGGCATCTTTTAAGCTTCTTGGACAAAACCAATCAAGTAGAGTTTTGAATCCTGAAACTGGTCAAGGATTCTTGAAAAGTAAAATAACTGTAGAAACAACCACCAGTCAATTATTTTTGCTTGGATTGTGACATAAATCAAGACTATTAAATTCTGCTTAAAGTCACCTTTAATGGTGATAAAGTATTTATTTTCCTAGCAGAATAAACAGTTTGAACTAGGAGATACATTACCACAACTTCACAAGACTTTAGAGCATTACCACCAATCTAGGCGGTTTTTTTTCAGTTCTTGCGATGTTAAGGTCATGACACAGTCCATTATTTCCGGTCGTTGTTCCCCATTTTGTAGCAAGCAAAAATCTGTCATTATACGGAACCATTAAAAAACAGGGAAAGAAAAAAGGAACATATTCTGGTCTACTTATTCTTTGTCTTGCTATCAGTGAAAGTGAGTGAGAAAACATTGGGCGAGGTAAGTTTAGAAAGTGAAAGCTATATTTTGCAAAAAAGTGGACGATACGAATAAATATACAGGTTACCTTTGTGTAATGAGCATGCTAAAATTGTTCGCGCCATAAGGGCAACAGAAAATAAATTTCTTTCTTTCAATTCCGACAGCTTTTCTCCATTAAACCCACCTGGTCAGAGTGCATTTATAATAAGAAACATTGAATCTGCTTCAGAAGTTTGTTTTTCCCAAATTCATCAGCAAACAGGTATTGCAACTAATTGTCACATCTCGCTAGTACCATATACGACATTTACAGGAAAGGAAAGATATTGGGACTGTCAAAATCGGACAATTAATGAAATAAGGTTTGCAACAGAAATATAACATCAAATTCGAGAAAAACAAAAAGTACTTGATTGTGAATGACTACAATTTATTAACAAAACTAGCCAATGGTTGGACGCACAAAGATCTATTTGACATGGCATTGAGTTACGTTTGAATATTACTTGGCTTGGTCAAAGTAATGGATGAAATCAAATGGGTTTTAATTTAACCAGTTTCCAAGAAGAATATCTTTTGCAGTGAGCTGAGGAGAAAGCATCTTTAAAATGTAAAACCTGTGCTTTGTTCATGTCATAAAGTTCTCAAAGAAATTTTACTATATAGTTTGTAGTTGTTACCATAGCATCAACCATTTCTGACAGGTAAAGTGGTCTTATATACTTGATACATCACTAACTTGTTACACCAGTCCTGCCAACACCCTCCATCCCATCATAGTAAGAGAGAATAAATGAAAAACAAAACTGTTTAAATCTGTTTTACTTTGTTTCCCCATTAAAGACTTGCAGATCTAGATTTGGTGATCCCACCACGAGCAAATTCATAACAACTGTCCAGCCGAGGTAGATTGCATATAAAATATGTTGTGACTATAACAATTTCGCAATGCCAGAAAGCTACTGCCAGTTAGGTTTATGTATCACAGTAGTAGTAAGTAGTAGGCTTAGGCTACTAAGGTGCAGACCTATGTAGGCGGTGAAGGGATCATGTTTAACATTCTGTATATTATATGTGATTAGATTTACTGAAGCTCAAAACTTTGCTCAAGTAGTTCCCATTAAAACCTATTAAAATGTGAAGACAAATGCTAAATCGATTTTAACTATGATATATCACACAGAGTACATGGACATGATATTAGACATGGGTAATATGCCATTAAAGGGGATTGTGTCGGTGTAGCACAAGTGACAGAATAATGTCGCAAACAACAGCTGCAGTAATAACGATCACACAACTCCATGTGTGGGACATGTTCAAATGCACTGTATGCAAGACAGCAAGTACGATTTATTTTAGGAACTATTCTGGTATTTCTCCTCTCTTCATCAATTTCCTTCGTAACTGTCCATTCTATATATTTTCAGCTCTGCTCAATCCATATCTTCCTTTCTGCTTCAGGCTATTTTTGCTGATGATTTTCATTCTCCCAATATTTCTCTTACTGGTTTTCTAGACACCCTCCATTCATCGTATACTTCATTATAACTGTCCATTTGTGTTTCCCGCTATTATCATCATAATCTTTTCACACAAGACTTTTTCCTTCACATTTCTCCTTCTGTTATTGTTTTCCCCTCCCAATCTGTTCTTCTGAACCAGCCCCATCCGTCCATATCCTTCACACATAGTATTAGTATCCCATTTACATTTCCTACTACTTTCATCTTTTGTCATAATATTTCTTTCTTTCCCTTTCTCTGCTACTCCCTCTCTTCCTCCTGTCTCTATCTGTTCTACTACTGTTCTTGTCTATTTTTTCTCTGTGGTGATAACTGTCCCTTTCTCTTCCTCCTCTGTGCTCCTTTCCTCTGCTGTGCTTCCTTTTCTTGGCAGGCTGTTCTCTTTCATTGTCAGACGAGGAATCGGAATCACTGAAAGTTGAAATTAGAGGCGAAAATGTTGTTACGGATCTGAACATGTGATTATCGATGCAAAATGTTCAGCAAGTTCCAATGCTGTTGCTATGACAATGATTTTTAAGTGGGGACAAAATATTGTAGAAAGCAAGGTACACAATTGAGGAAATTGCTGACACATGCCCAGTTAGGAAAATTTCATAAGTGTTGTACTTTCATGTCATGCTTCAAAGCACTAGAACTGTCAGTATGAGAACTTATCAATATCCTGCTTTCATTAGATAATGATGGTTCAGAATTGTTCATACTGTCAGTACAAGTGCTCTGAAGCACGATATGAGACAACAGTACAGAATGGTATAATAATTCAAAAATTGTTCCAAATAGGCTGCTGACAAATTTAACCACTTATTAAATATACAACAGAGTTGAGCCTTATGAAAATAGGGACTATCATTGGATCATGAGGTAGATTTCTGTAAAATATCACTGAAAAATTGGTTCCTGTGGGGGGTGTTGTGTTAACAAATCTGAGTATCACATACATATCCCCTCCCCCATCACACACATACCATCTTGACCCAATAGGATTCCTCATGCTTTACACAAAGTTTTTTTTGTTTGTTTGTTAGGAGTTCAATATCTGAGTAAATATTATTAAATTATTTTCAACAGACCTCTCACTCTCAGATGAAGATTCTGTTCCATCAGAGTCTGAGGAATCTCTTCTCTTCCTTTTTGATTTCTTGTTCTTGTACTTCTTAAGTATTTCCTTATTTTTTCTCTTTCCTTTCTTCTTCTCTTTCTCCTTTTGTTTCTTCTTGTGTTTGGCAGGCTTTGATCTGGAGAAATAAAATTGATATATTTAATTAAGATAAAATGGATAAAAGGATGTTTTCACATACATATTTACTTTCATTTATTTCATCTGAAGCTCATTTTCATCTGTGAGTGCAAACAAGATCCCTGTGGGCCCACAGCGGACTTTAAACCAACCAGTCTGATGGGGCTGGCCTGTTACTTGGGACATCATGTGAACTATCCATAAATAAACACTTGTAGAAATACATAAGGGGTACATATCAAAATGAACAAAATAGTTGACGGCTGCACATCACAAAGTCCATGCTCACTTTGATAGAGCAGGGGTTTCACAACTGAACTGGGAACATTCAGTAATATGTTTTTTGCATCATATGATCATTGTACTGGTTGTGCAAAATAATGCTATCATCAATTACACAAGAAAATGATTCCCTAACCTTTGCAGCTTCAGCAGACTGTCATCTGTTTGAGGCTTCATCGTCTCTGCAGCTAACCGGTCTCCAACCTTCTGGCCTCTATTTGGAACAAAAAGGAAAAATAAGCCACAATGGTGAATATCGGGGGTGGGAGGGGGGGTTGGGGGAAGGGAATGGGGGAGGCTATAGATTCTTACCTAGGTGTGTAGGTTATATAAGAACAATAATACTAAATATAACATTAAGATGATATTCATGCAGTTTCCTCATGATACTCATGAAATGAAGTTAAGCCAATGGGTAAGGGCGGGGAGATTTAGTGTTCCTTACTGAGTAATTATTCCTTAGGCATAAAAAACATGAAGTATGAGTTGAACAATAATCACATTTGGTCATGTATGTATAAAGTTGTTGTCAATTGTCCTCTAATTTTAGTTTTGAGTTGTCAGCCATTTCAGCTTTCACTTACAATGCAATAAGCATTGCTTCCCTTTCAGCATCTCTTGCTTTTTGGATTTCGGTACTGACACTCCCTGTGCCCTCATTTTGTTTGTCTTTGCTGAACCATTGCAAATCTTTATTCTTCTGCCAACGTCCCACTGGGGCCATCAAAGAGTGACCTATGTGAAAAGAAATGAAATACATGAAAAGGAAATCAGCGTCATTTGCCCAAATAAACTTTGTTTTCAAGGACATCAAGTACTGAAAAAATCTACACATGTGAAATTTTCAGTAACAGAGTTAACTGAAAATATTGGCTATCTGCTATATACATGGTACAGAATGCAAATCCTGTAATTTCCTGTGACATTTTTAACATTTCAATAAGAACAGTGAAGATAAAATGGTGCAGCTAGCTTGAACCATGGCTGCTTTGGCAATATACAGCTTAGCAGCACTACATAAGAATTCTATGATGAACAAGAATAAAAAAAAACTTCTATTAACTTGAACCACCCACAGTATGACATTGTTTTCTGAAAAAGAAGTTAGCGCAAAATAAAACAGTTGAAATGTCTGTTCATCTCAAATCAGCAAACATCAAGAAGGATACATGCATTGGCATGCTTCTCCTGTACTTAACATCTTACAAAACAAACTCATTATAAAAATTAAATAAAACTGTATGTAAAAGTAAGTTGGACCACACACGGTTCTGTATTCAAAGGCTAAGGTAAAATTACAATTGGTTGACATTGGTTGACTATTTAGGAATGCTGGTGCGCTGTGGTTAGGATTAAGTAGTTCTTCATGGGAAATAGACTTAAACATATAGAGCATATTAACTTCAAATGTTCCAATATAATTAATATCTTTCAAAGGAAACTTCAAGAGGATGCCAAATTAGAATTGTGCCTATTTCATCCGTCAAAATTAAAATTTACGCAACCATTTTATCCTAACAGTACAACTTTGTAGACCAAAGATACCCAATAACCCAAGTACTCAGCATCTAGGCTGTAGCCTGGCCTAGGTCACGTAGTGCTAGTGGAAGTTACATGCTAGCCTATGCATGCGCTATGCTAACGTTACGATGCTTACGTTACGAAGCGCTATGCTAACGTTACGATAAAGCTAAAACAATAGGGCCTACCCAGGTAACATTCTCGACCCTTGTCTTCTTTCACGTCTTCCCATTTAAATTGATCGGCTCCACCTCTATTTCCTCCTCTTGGAACGTAGTACATTGTGGGCACAGTGATAAGAAAATTAACTGGAACTCGCCGTAGTTACAACCGAACAACAGGAACTAACTACAAAATTCAACACTTGAATTTGCCTACAACTTGCAAGTGCTGTATGTAGAACCCTAAGCGGTTCTTAGTAAATATGCTAGATCTAGCATTTTAATAGAATGCAATAATCACATTTTCGTGTTGATTAGATGACGTTTCTTTCTAAAATTGTCTTACTTATAGTATCGTAACAGTCAGGATAAATTCTGACTTTTGCGTTTCATATTCCTCTCCACAAAAGATTATCATTTAATGAGAGGTATTTAAATATAGCCTTACCAGCGCTTCATAAAGTAACGTTTGGTAACACGGTCAAACAATAGCACTAGCAAGTGTTAGTATTGTTATTGTGTTAATTCACTTAGGCCTAATTGAACTCATTTGAAATTGAAGCTTTACGGTTATTTCTATAGCCTAGGTCAAGTTAAAGCACTAGTTCAAATGATTCAAGCTTAGATTTTTTTGTGATAGATGGACAACCAGATATTGTACCATATTGTACCGTTTGTATTGTTAACTGAGCTGTGACAGTGTGAGCAGACAGTACATGTACTATGTACTGATACCAGTGGCGCGAAATTCAAATCATTATGCAGTTAGGCTTTGGCCATTAGAGAAGGCCTAATCTGTAACTAAGTGCAACATCTATCTTGCATGGTGTTACTCACTAACAAGGCATAAGAGCGAATAAGCCTATTGTTATTTTATGAAATCTTCATAAAGCCTATGCAAATATAGGTGCAAATTGAATGTGGTCTACTGAGTGAGTACTGTATTAGGCTATTTTCAGATCAACTGTATTTAGTAACAAGATGATAACTAGGCCTAATTGTATTTGGATTGTGGATCATCAAAATTGTGGGACAATGCTTCATTAAAGCTTCAAGCATGCCTTTCACTGATGTAATCAATTGTATGCAGGCAAATTGTTTGAAACTAAATCCAGAAAAAACGGAACACATCGTTTTCACACCAAAGTTTCAGGGCAATTCCTCTTAAAATATTTGTATAAAAATGGGATCAAGTGATATAAGTCCTGTTCCCATGGTGAGGAGTTTGGGTGGTCAGCTTGATTACAATCTTTCAATGCAAAACCAAATAGACTCCATTTCAAGGTCATGTTATTGGAAGATGCGTAATATTCGAAAAAATTAGGCGGTATATTACTGATGAAGCTTGTAAGACATTGGTTCACTGATTTAGTTTTCTTCTGCTTCTACAGATTTCAAAATGACCTCTGTCGCTGGGTCATCCAAGACCCTCATAACCGAATCGAAACCTTTCCAAGTCGAATGGGAGATAGCAGATGTGATTGCAGAGGAAACAGATCTTGACAGAATTGCAGTTAAAAATACCATAGACATGTTAGAGATGGCACAGACCATCCCGTTCATTGCTCGGTATCGGCGACAACAGTCCAACAACATGGAAGTGGAAAAACTGAGGGATGTAGCTCGCTTGCTACAAGAACTGAAGTAAGCAAAAACCTGCACTGTTATAACCAGTGTGTGTTATGTTTCTCATTTGATGATTTGAAGTCAAAAGCTGCAGAATCATGTTTGCATCAAAATTGTCTGAAATTTGAGCAATACGTAACTTATGACCTTGGGCCTCATCCATATCACAGCGTATACTATCGACAGCTTTAGGTTTTCCATTTTTTTATTTTTTCTAAAATTAATATTAATATCAATTTACTACACTGTAGATGTATTGACTATTCTCAACTACTTGGCCCATATGGGACATTACTGTCATTCATAGTGTACATACATACTAAAGCAGTGATCAGACACATTGAAATTGCAGTTTGTCCAACATAAGTTCCTCTCTTTTTTAAATTTCACAATATTTATCTTCAAGAATTGTTGAGATTGTCAGTTGTTGATCATTAGACGTTGTCCTGTTCTTCACTGCATCTGATCAACTGTTGACTTAGAATAAATTTTATAGTACAACCAGGTTATCCCTGTTCTTTATCTTCCCTTTAATATTATTTACTCAGAGATGTTCAAGCAAAGGCAGCATATGTCGCAAAACAGATACAGGCCAAAGGGAAGTTAACATCAATCATTCTAAGAGATCTTCAGAGAACAACCACTGTCTCTGAAATTGAATGTGTGGTAAGTTGAGATGTTTTATGATGTTGTTGAATAGGTGAGGGAAGGGAGGAGGGGTAGGGATGGTGGAGGATTAATATCATGCTTAAATACACTCATATTCCAGGTTTGTTTTGGGGAATGTATCTTTACAAACACATAATTTGAAAACATGCCATCTGAAACAGTAAAGAACATCAGTTTGGTCTGGATGATACTGTTCTGATGGATGATCTTTCATACGTAAAAATAGTTCCAATTGTCTAGTTCCATTTAGGCATGGTGTCAAAAGTAGAATGCTGAAGAGGCTGCAGCCAGGCTCTGTGTAAGATAGTCTTTTGTGTAGCCTTTTGGGCTGTGCAGTTTCAGACAATAGGCCTTGCAGTTTCACACAATATGCACTGCAGGTCTGTGCAGAATATCTCTATTGTTTGATAATATTGATTCAGCCTTGCTGCAAGGGGTTTTGCTGATGCTGCAGCTTTTTTCATTATCACAAAGTGCCTCAGTGAAGTTGCCTTTATCATCGAAACATAATTATAGAGATCAGTGGAATAGAGAATAGCGGTTATTGTGTTCTGGTGACCCATGGAAAGTATTCATAAAAACACACAAAGTAATAAAAGTGTATAAATTTTGACACATTTTTTTATCTTTGCCTGTTTCTTTCTTGTGCCAGTTTTCACCATTCAAACCTGCCAGTAAGAAGTCCCTTGCAGAGAGAGCTAAGGCCTCCGGTTTAGAAGATGCAGCAAAGAAATTCATGAAAGGTGGACGGATGAACTTTAAACTCCTTGTAGATACAAAAACCAAAGGTATTAACAAATCAGTTGAATCTCTCTGATAATGTACCTTTTCTGAAATTTTTTCTGAAATTTTTCTCTGATGGTTTAATTCCCTTGTGTTCAGGGATTTTTTTGGAAAGTCAGTACTACCATTTCAGCAACAGCAACAACAACAGAAAACTTTCAGTTTAGAAAGGAACACAGGAGGGAAGGAGAAGGGGAGGAGGGAAGGGATTATACACGCTAGCTAAAACAACCTTAAATAAGAATCGTTTTTGTTTTTGGAAGATGGAAAAGGGAACTATATCGAAATGTTGATGTAGAATGCCATGAACTTATGATTGCTTTCTGCTTGTCGAATAAGGTATACAGTTCAAACAGTCTATTAACCTAAGTTAAACAAAATTTGCTGAATGAAAGCCTCAGCATAATGTGGGGACTTTGCTGCACTGGTGAACTGGCCCCTAATCTGCCCCCTTATCTGATGGTCCTACCGTATCATGGTTTACACGGTGACCTCCGTCTACGGTTGGAACAACCACATAGAAAAGAAATAGGAACACCTCTCAATATAATAGTTCCAGACTTCTTAATTTTGGTAACATAAGAGGCAGAGCATAGTCCTACATAGAGAGAGAGAGAACCTTAAACGTAATTGCTCCCTACATTTATACTCATGAGCAAAAGAGGAGCCACACATGTATATATGTTTGCTTCATCATAATGACCAGTGAGGCATGCCACTGTTTTATGTAATAAAAGGAAAACACTCTTTTACACTACTGCAAATATCACCTCTCTAGGGAAAGAAGATGTAACTGCGGTACAGAATGGTATCATGCACATTATCGCTGAGATCATTGCCAGTGACAAGGAAACTTTAGAGCAACTTAAGGAGATGTAAGTAACATTATTTTCATAAATTAATTATCTACCTAATAACAATAATTTGTTCATAATCCATTTCCAAATATCAGTCAAATGCCAAGGTTGTGTTTTGGGTTTTTTTTTTGGTTTTTTTCTGTTATGACCGAACAAGTGCTGGGTCTATTCAGACTGTAGGATCTAGATTTGTGATGAATATTAATTGAATGTTAATTGCTCTACACTTAAAATCAGCTTGATGTGGAAAGTTGTTTATTAAAGAGCGCAAAAAAAATGATGGACAACAACGGTCGACATTAGCTCTGTAGAGTTTCTCTTAGTTTGCAAGCTCTTTGCCCTAAAATTTTACAGAGCTTTTAAGCTTATACCAAAACTTGGTGTAGAGCTTTACCAGTACTCTCTCAACGTACAAGCCTCACCTTCCAATCTTTTATTTGGACCTTGAGGATACTGTAAAAGAAAACTTGTAAGAAAGGATTAGATATGCTTATCTTTTTCTTCTGCTCACAGATCAACAGATCGTGAGTCAGTGATCGTAGTCACACCGGCAAAAGTAAGATTAGACAAAAATGAAAAAGACCCGAAGAAAGCCAAGACTGCCTCAGAATCCCATGCTTCTCTCTCAGAAAATTTTGATGTGTACTTCAGAAGAAAATTTTTCCCTCTGAGAGATATCCAATCTTTTCACGTAAGCCACACTGAAGGTTGTTCGTTATCTGTATTGACTCGAACTTTATTTGAAACAGAATACCAATGCAAAATGATAACAATAAGATAAGAAAGAATGGTTCAGGAGTTCTACCAGAAAGCTACTACAAGCTCGTTAAGGTGGTAGACCCCTCTTCGTTAGATAAAACAAATAGCAATGGTAATCTGGATTTGGAAATAATTATATACAAATAACACCATCCCCCCCCACACCTGGGGTTAAGTGGATCTAATGCAAAAGTTGTCGATAGGCTGCAAAAACTATGGCTGTCAAAAGTTTTCAATCCGGCCAGTGGAAGAACATTGACCAATATGGTCGTAGGTTTGAGTACTGTACAATATTACCCTGCTCATTTCTCAGTCTAAGGTTAGCGAGATTTGATTCCATCTTGAAATTGCTTCTTCCAATGTTTTACACTGGCTCTCGTAGACAATTAATTGAGAACGTCTGGTTAACAACCATTTCGGAAAGGTATATATGGGTTTCATTTATCGTCTATACTTCAAGGTATCATGTAAGACCAACGATATTGGTCATCGCAGTCCAATTTTCAAACATCTTATGCAACATTCTTACAATGGCAGTGTTTCTGTCTAAGCATGTTTGATGACGAGAGAAGTTACCATAGCAACACAACCAGCTACTGTTAAAGTCACTTTTTTAACCCCCTATTACTATACTGTCAATTTGCGAAGGTCCTTGCCATCAACCGAGCCGAGAAAAATGGCGTAATGTCAGTGAAGGTGACATTCCCCGACAGAGCGGTCCGAAGATTTGACAGTTTCATCGTGAGAAAGTGGACCCCTCGCGAGGCCACTATGGACGAGTACAAGCTATGGAAAGCCACTTTCTTGGACGTCTACGAGAGACTCTTGTTACCACGTCTGATTCGTGAAATCAGGTAACTTTGTTATCTAGAAAAATAATGTATCGGTAATCTTCTCTAAGCAAGACAATGCCCCAACTGAATACAGCTCAACTCAACTGTCATGACCATATTTTTTTATAATTGTCAAGACCCATTGCCTCAAAGCTGACACCCCCCCCCCCCATACATTGAATTACAGATTTAGCACACACATCTGTTCTCTGCTGACAGCCAATGGTCGTTGAGGTCACGTGCAAAAAGATTTCCATGTGAAAGTTTACCTTTGTTGAAACTGGGTTGTAGGTCGTCGTGAAGCACTGCTTACCGCTGAATGCCCATGAGGAAAAGGCCAAGCTTTCATCGCTGAAGGCGATGCCACTCTGAACTGGCAAAATCTTGATCGATCATAGTCTGATAAGCGCATCACGGGCATTGCCTTAAATAGCCATGGTCTTCCATGTCTTTTCATCAGTCGCGTTTGAGTTGAATTGCTTTCAAGCTGCATTTTGAATTGGGTCTTACCTAGCCTTATTGTGATAAAAGTTATGTTATATTGGCACTTAATTTTGTATCTCTCAATCTAAGTGAGAGGTCCTAGTGATAACTGATTAGCGAGATAGCAACCATTTAATCCTCCCAACCCTCCCCTTCCCCCCACCCTCCCCTCAAAAAAAAAAACATAAATTGTATCCCATAAAGCTAACGTTACGTTTCATTTGTAAATCAGTGTAAATCAGGTTTCATTGATTTGCAATGTTGGTAGAAATATATAGCATTTTTCCTTTTCAAGGTATAGATCTGTCAATACCTATATCTTTCATGATTATATTACCTTTTCTTCCAGATCAGGTCTGACCAAGAACGCCCAGAGTGAGTCCTTAGCTATCTTTGGTTCCAACTTGAAGCATCTCTTGATGTCCCCACCGATCTTAGGGAAAACAATCATGGCGATTGACCCGGGCTTTAGTCACGGCTGTAAAGTCGCCATCATTTCTCAAAGAAGTAAGTCTGGAAACAAACTCGATGTCTGATTGAAACAATCAGGAAACTAGCAATTCTTAACGTGGATTCACATCGATGTTTGAAGTACTGTAACCAAATATACCAAAGTACGGTTGCAAATGATCATTATAATATACCTTGTAACATCCCACAATCACCTCCCGCGCCCCACTCCCCACCTCACCGCTATATTAATCATTCCAGCCCCATCGGACGCCTTGAGAAAATATGTCAGGAGCCAACCGTGCTGTTGTAGTACGCTTAGTATTGCCCAGGCAATCTACCACTCATTGACCAAAATATTTATAGCCAAAAACTACCAACAAAAAAACAAACAAAATTCTGCCAAATTTAATATATGTTCTACCCTCATTACTGCTTGATAGTTCTGCACGAGAAAAGAATAATAAATTGGAAAAGCCCGGTCGTCAACTGGTTACATGCAAGTGGCCCCTGATTCCACAGAAAACCTTTGAACCAGAGCGGCCACCCTGCTTTTCATATAAAAGTGATCCCCTGATCATGGATACCTTAGTTTTACCCCTGCTATTAATAGTTAGGTCATCTATAACTCATTTTATTCTTGTTACAGGTGAAATACTACCGACTGGTGTCTTTTACCTTTAACTCATTTGTTCTTGTTACAGGTGAAATATAACAGACTGGTGTCTTTTATCTTTAACTCATTTATTCTTGTTACAGGTGAAATACTACAGACTGGTGTCTTTTATCTTTAACTCATTTTATTCTTGTTACAGGTGAAATACTACAGACTGGTGTCTTTTACCTTTAACTCATTTGTTCTTGTTACAGGTGAAATATAACAGACTGGTGTCTTTTATATGTAACTCATTTATTCTTGTTACAGGTGAAATATTACAGACTGGTGTCTTTTATCTTTAACTCATTTTATTCTTGTTACAGGTGAAATACTACAGACTGGTGTCTTTTATCTTTAACTCATTTTATTCTTGTTACAGGTGAAATATAACAGACTGGTGTCTTTTATCTTTATCTCATTTTATTCTTGTTACAGGTGAAATACTACAGACTGGTGTCTTTTATCTTTAACTCATTTTATTCTTGTTACAGGTGAAATACTACAGACTGGTGTCTTTTATCTTTAACTCATTTTATTCTTGTTACAGGTGAAATACTACAGACTGGTGTCATTTATCTTTAACTCATTTTATTCTTGTTACAGGTGAAATACTACAGACTGGTGTCTTTTATCTTTAACTCATTTTATTCTTGTTAAGGGTGAAATACTACAGACTGGTG
>JAIPMN010002948.1:0-26325 GCA_020650975.1 Apostichopus californicus | reverse complement strand
TGAAATACTACAGACTGGTGTCTTTTATCTTTAACTCATTTTATTCTTGTTACAGGTGAAATACTACAGACTGGTGTCTTTTATCTTTAACTCATTTTATTCTTGTTACTGAAATACTACAGACTGGTGTCTTTTATCTTTAACTCATTTTATTCTTGTTAAGGGTGAAATACTACAGACTGGTGTCTTTTATCTTTAACTCATTTTATTCTTGTTACAGGTGAAATATAACAGACTGGTGTCTTTTATCTTTAACTCATTTTATTCTTGTTACATGTGAAATACTACAGACTGGTGTCTTTTATCTTTAACTCATTTTATTCTTGTTACAGGTGAAATACTACAGACTGGTGTCTTTTTTCTTCGTTTCCCCAACAACAGCTCTGCTATGCTTATCAGATATCTGACCACCTTTAAGTAAGTAAACTTTACCTTGAGTATTGTGTATACAATTATTACCTTCTTCTAAGTGTTCTGTCATGCACACTCCTACTTAAAGGGTGTGAAGACTCGCGCAAAAAGAAACGTCTAATGCCGGTAATCTGACCTAGTTTCGAATGAGGTGTAACAGAAGTGTTAGACACCACCATCGATCCCAGAAAATACGCACACAGCTTGCTACCTTCGGTAATTAGACACTAGTGTACAGTCAGTACATACAGCTGCGGTCAATACCCAAAGCACAGTGTACAAACGATACAGCGATGGAAATCTCAGGTCCAGCTAAAGATAACAAGGTATCACATTTCATTACTGTCTGCATTTTGAAGAGACAAGCAGAAAACTTCACTTGCAAGCAACGGAAAGTTAACTTTTTCAGACCGCGGTTTGGGGCGAGTCATCAATGCCTTTAAAAGTATACTATACCTTTAAGTAAGTAAACTCTAAGCTTTCCACGTACCAATATGGCCGAAAATGTTACGCAACTGCAAAGTTGAAGAACAGGCTTTTTACATATCACCAAAAAAAAAAGAGTACACTTCTCTTTTCCACTACTTGACCGTTAGATTAAGAAAAATCATAAAATGACTTACATTAGTAGATAGTTGTTCCATATTCACTTTCAGAAATCTTTTCTTATTTAAATTAGCCAAGGAACCAAATCATTAATGGAAGTCTTTATATTTGTTTCCATATCAGGTGCCAAACCATCGCCATCGGAAATGGAACTGCCTGCCGCGAGACTGAAGTATTCGTTTCGAGAATACTCCAGGATAGGGAACTCAGACCCCTGAACTGTAGTTACTGGTAAGTTCATTTCTAGAAGTCCGCTATTTGATCGACCTTCTGGTAATGTTAGTTGAATCATGAGTTATATTGTAAAATTTCCCCCTGCTAAGCGGGATGAGATTTGTGTAAGATAAGATGTCAGTTCGGATAAAGACACATACTCTTGGGGTTGTTGACCAATAGATCAGTCTTTCAATGTGGGTATGTACACGCTGTCTTTACCAATCACTGGGTTAAAAACGAGCCTTCGTTGAGTTGAGAAAGGGATGGATTACAAATTTGACTGTACTGTAACCTAATATTTTTGGGGCTGGTATTGCTTTTGGATTTGAGTCCATTAGAAGGGGCTTGATGTGGATATAGATGCTTTGGGATGATCTTAGCCTGAACTGAGTCACATAGCAGCATATCATGTCATATCATAAATGTCATATCATAAATGTCTTAAATGTCATATCATATATCACATCACATTAGATGATATCAAGTACTATTGCATGTCATACCATGGCATATACCATATCAAATCACATCACATCATATCATATGGTATGTATATAAGATTTCATATCTTTTATCATAACATCTATATCTCGTCTCAAATGTGTTGTCATAACATAATAATTGTTTGTGTTACAGCATTGTTAATGAGAATGGGGCTTCAATCTACAGTGTGTCTCCTTTAGCCATCGAAGAGATGCCGGATTTGGATCCCAACATAAGAAGCGCAGGTAAGCCTCCAAGATTTGCACATCAAGTTTATTAAAGGAATAACGAAGGCAGGGATCAAATACAATTTATATGATTCAGTAACCTCAAAACTCTCTAATATTCGATTTTTAAGTTAACCGCTTTCTATAGTACTGAATACACTCGCTTTGAAATCTGGCTCATAAGGCCTAACCACAATGCACAGTAAACCGCCATTGATTACGCAACACGAAATTCCATCTTGATGACGTCAGAGAGGAACAACTCAATCGAGCTGTTGCACTTTCTCCGTACAAATGCTGTACTAAAGCACAGTCAGTAAACAACAATTTCATTAGAATTTCTCAAGAAAAACGAAATAAATCAAATTAGATAGTTTTGAGGTATATAACTGAGTAATATAAATTGGCTTGATCCTTGCCTTTGTTATCCCTTTAAGATGGATACATCGTAACACATCACAAGAAGTAGATGACAGCACACGAAATGTAGTCTGATTTACTGGTGTCACACCACCGACGTTTAATAAATTACAATATTACAATCCAGCCGTCAACATGTAGCCTTTATTTACAACATTACCCATAGCTGTTGTAGCAAGGCTTGACCTAAGGGTAAGATGCAGTCATCGAGTGAATAAAGATGATTAAAAGTTTCCATTTGTTAGTCTTAATCAAGTCTTCAGTCTTGCATATATTCATGAATAAGAAATCTTTGATATCATTCCAATGGAAGAAGATTTTCTATGCTGTCTTACGATTAACATATGACTTTCAGTGTGGTAGGGTTTCTCTACTCCTTTATCAGCAGGCGCTTAGCCAAGGGGAGGCGAAGGGGCAGCCGCCCCCCCCCCTTGAGCATATTTTTAATTTTTTTTTTTTAATGTTTTTATGATATCGCTAGTAATTTCAAAAGAGAAAATGCTAAGATGCAACTTACAAGGCCTGGGAAGTGCCATTTCCAACGATCTGGGAGGCATTTTCAGCCAAAATTTTCTTGTACGCTTCACGCCAACCTTGGTGGCGCTACGCTTAGATAGTTTGCAATGCAGTATCTACGGATTTTATAGTTTGCCTACATTTTCGCCCCTCCCTTGGCAAATTCCTGGCTACGCGCCTGTTTATCAGGATAAACAATACATCTTTTATCAAGTTTAGTTGTCATGGTGGGAAATACAAGACCTATACAACAATAATCTACAGCATTAAGCCATTTCAATGAAAAAATTCTCCCTACCTTCGATTCGACCTTGAAATTTAAATTTTGCATTCACATTTTACGAGTTCCTTAAAATCCCATTTTGCAACATTATGAACCCTTAAATTGAAGTCCTTATATTTAATTTAATAAATTCTCAGCCTTATGTTGTCCTGAAGTTCAGCATAGGGGCATATGATTCCTTAAGTCAATATAGCAGTTTCTAAATAAATATTCAAGTTGTCATTTTGAATTGAGTGTGCCCCTGAGAGCAAGCTTAACTTTCATTCTAGTATAGAAATGTATCAAGACATATCAAGATATAAAGTTTTCAAGGTTTTCTTCACTTTTTGCATATTTTTGTAAAATCATGTGTTTTCCTTTTCAGTTTCCATCGCAAGAAGGCTTCAAAATCCTCTAGCTGAGCTTGTAAAGATTGAACCAAAGCACCTTGGGATTGGCCAGTATCAGGTAAGAATATGTTGCCAAAAAATAATCTAGCAAAAGTTTGATCACTGCAAACAGTTGTCTCTTGCCATGTGCAATGGTGTCTATGCAGTAAGGATGCATGAACATTTTTAAGCAGGTTTTTTCCATCCTTAATTTTTTGAGCTATTGGAAGTGGGGAGGGGATGGGAGTTTCTGTTCTTTCCTGGGTTTTGTAACAACATTGTTCACAAAAGCCGTTCCCCCAGTTATTGTTCAACTTGTGTCTATTTTGCCCTTATTATTATTCCATATCTGTAGGGTGGGGGGGGGAGGGGAGATTGGGTGAGGAAGAGCTTACTCTTTGTGTGTTGTATGGGGACGGTTAGCAGCAATCACAACAACAGAAGTGGAAAAAAAATAAATAAGCTTCATTGATCTGCGGTGTTATCATGAATCAACTTCACAACTGATTGTAATATATACAGAGTGTAAGTCACCTTGTAAACCTCACTGCCTTTTATTGTCGCAATCCATGTGTACTTTAAAATGGTGCTAGAAAAAATACTGTAAAGATTGCATGTATTACATAAAGAGGTATCATTCCTCACTTATAACATTTAAGGGCAACAAATGACCATAATACCATTTAAAAGCAAAAAATGAAAGCACAATGTTCCTAACGTTACCATTAATTTTGCCAAATACGAACTGGGCAAAGCAATAATTGTTAGTGATAGCCAACACTTGATAGCCAACATGTGATAGCCAACACCTGGAGTGTTAGCTCAGTCGTTAATGCCGGTGCCTTTCAATCATAAGGTCCCCGGTTCGAGTCACTCCCAGATTAATGTATGTCGTTCAGTTACAGAGTTGTTGACAATTCATAATCATGGACGTTAAATATGAATCTAAGGGACTGACTTCTGTCAGCTTGTAGCTTTGATAAGCCAACAAGGCTTCTTCGCGAGTTCCTGCTTGTAGGAGGATCTAAAATACATACATACTTGGTCGCTTCAGACTGATCTTCCATGTCATCCTCCTCAATTAGCAGGACATGTAATGGCGATAGCATAATGTCCTTGGCTCTGCAGGGTCTTTTCTTATTGCTGAATACAACCTTCTTGATTTTCTTTCCTCCAATAATATCATTACATTGCTTCTTTGTACAGCACGACTTACCCAAGGGTCCTTTGGAGAAAACGCTAGAGAGCGTCGTGGAAGAATGTGTGAGCTTTGTCGGTGTTGATATTAACAGTTGTTCCGCTGAACTGTTGAGGTAAGCCCCCTTCACAGAATTTCCTGTGATTGCCTGGATCTTACCTTATTTGATGCATGTAGTAATAATTGTTTTACCATGCAGAAAAAAAGCAGTCTTGATTCTCACTTGCTTTCCTACTAAAAGTAACTATAAATACTATGATATTTTTGATAATGGTTTTTTCTTCTGATATTATTGTACATCTCAGCAAAGCGCTGGCTGGCATTTGTCAAAAAAATTCTGCCTGACTGATAATAAGTTTAACCCTGAATGGAAATTTAGCAATTTCCTGTAATTTCTGAAAGTTATTTGCTTACTGTGATTGCATACAAAACTAATTCACTGCTAATATTATATCCATTTTAATTAGGTACAAGGTACCTCATTTCTCATAAACTACTGAATTACTACAGACTGATACTTTTTGATGTAGTTGTAAATCCGAAGATGGGACATTTTTTTTCCAAGCAAACCTGCCTAACCACATTTGAGCATTTCATATTTTTCTAATGTATTTTGCTCAATCTTTATCATTGAATACAAAGCAAAGTCATCAGTAATATTCAAGGTCATCAGTTTTTGACCCCGTATTCGAGCATGCTAAAAATTCCTTGTCAAATTTGCCGAAAGTTTTCTCCTGGTTGGTGGTTTTTAAATCTCCAGATTAGTTCCAGACTAAGAGAATTGATGAATTTAGACAATTTCGACGGCTCGGTGATTTTTAGCATATTTTGGGCCAAAAACTGATGACCTTCTTAAATCCATTTCATCAGGTATGTGGCTGGTATCGGACAAGCAATGGCTGCGAAGATAATTAAGCACAGAGTTTGCGAGGGACCCTTCATCAATAGATCTCAACTACAAGAAGTAAAAGGGCTCGGCAAAAAAACCTTTCAGCAATGCGCAGGCTTCATCAGAGTGAGTCCTTCGGAAACCCCAGAAAATAAAACAGAAGTAAAAGTTGAAAGGTAAGTCAAAATAATCCTCATTGTAACATTTACGTTATTATTTATCCTGGAATTTGTTACCCATTGTTTTTCTTTACTTTGCTTTTTTTGAAAAGTTTAAAATTAATTTTGAAAAATTAAAAGAATGAATTTAAGAGAAGCAAACCCAACTGCAGTCTTCAGCTTATATAATAGAGATATTGTGACAAACAACTTCACTAAGGAAAATTTTTTTCTTTTTGTAAGTTTATCGTAGTTTTTAATGACAAAGAAAAAGACTTGATCAAGTCTAAATATGAGAGCTACAAGTACAGGTACCAATCACGCTTTCTCTCGATACCTATTCTCATTGCAGCAAAACGAGTTCGGAGATTCATCAAGGTCGAGGCAAGAAACGGAAACACATCGAAACCCTGTCTCATAACCCTCTCGACACAACATGGATCCATCCCGAATCATATGAAGCCGCAGAAAGGTAAGAAAAAAAAGAGAGGAAGAGTGGGCTACTTTTCTTGATCATAAAAAGCAGGGTTTCCCTAACTTTATCCCCCCACGAATCCCTGTGGATGTCAGAGTTGTCCACGAACCCCCAACTTTTCTAGACACAATCTGAGTCATTATTATACTATAATACGCATAAAAGTGCTTTGTAAAAGATCAAGTTCAAAGTGTAATATTGTAATAAAAAAAACAAGAGATGAACAAATATTTATTTGGAAACTTCAAGATCAGATCACGAATTGTATCCCGCATCGACCACCCATCACACGCGATGAGACTGATGCTGCTGTTTTTCCTCCACGAGGCGTTTGATCCTCTTGAGCTGTCTTGGAGAGTGCCAACCTCATGTCAGGGTCGACGTCAAGGCGTGCCCGCAGCTTTGTTTGCACATCGACCAACTTTTGTACATTACTAAATTATATGACATATCAGATTTGAGTTCAACAAAAAGTACTCTTGTTTTTACTTTCAGAAACGTCTCACAAACCCCCTGGGATGGACTCACGCATCCCCTGGGGGTCAATGCACCCCACTTAGGGAACCCCTGATATAAAGCATCAAAGGGTGCAAAAAGCAAACATGACCAAGATGAGGAGTTTGGTTACCAGCCATCTGCATAGGCTTGTATTAAAAATCTTCAGTGTGCACCTTATTATTTTATCTAATTCTCAATCACTATCTCATTTCGTGCACATCAGGAGGTGAACATTCAAAATCCCTATTCTCATTCCAAGAAGAAAAGAAAAAAATTCTTATCCAAGTTTCCATTCCAGTTTTACCATCGCAAGAAAACTTTATCTTCGACAGCAGAGCTAATATTAACGACAAACCATTTAACTCATCTGACTGCAAATGAGTGTTAAGAGAAAACAAAGCAAGCAACAAAGCTGGGTGTTAAGTAAATTATTTAATTAGGTTAATTAATTAATTGGCTTCATTCATTTCACAAGCTCTATTTCAAACTCCCTTTAAACCAGGGAATAAGCGAGCAGGGTTTGGGATATGAGGTGTAGTCAAAAACATGAATGATGTGCTTTTGTAAGGGTAAACCACTGCTGATTGGTAGTTCATCTCGTTTAGCTTTTGTTTGTTAATTCAGCAAATAAATCTTCTGGCTAGAATGGGCTCAGACCCCTTGAACGCAGGATTACAAATTGACCAGTGACCGCAGGATTATCATCATGAGGTAGCTTGCTTGAATCTCGTCTTAAGCAAAAATTTCTATCCTCTTTTCAATTTTTTTTTGCAATTTCTTTAATAATCATTTTCGGTTTTTCCACCTTTTTTCTTTTCTTTTTATCTCCACAAGGTTGGTGTCTATAATTGGCCTATCCACAGCTGATGTGGGCAGCAGTAAAATGAAGCAAATGTTGGACAAAATACTTCACAATGCTGGTAAGCTTTTCACTTTTTCTTGAAACTTAATGGAGTTTACAAACTGTATCCGGAAAAAAAAAGAAAAAAAAAGTAATGCAAATATTTGCATATTTTAAAAAGTATGTATTAAAGTTATTTGTCCACTTTGCATAGTAATTTGGGACTGTGGTACTGTATATATCCCTGCACATTAATTATGCATGATGTCATGTGACATTTTGTGACCAAATTTGAATATATCGAATGTCTCTCTGTATTGACAGGGGATGAAACTCTCGCTGACAACATCGGTGTGGATGTTCACACTCTTAAAATCATCATGGACGGACTAAAAAGTCCGTCAAATTTTGATATCCGTTCAGGTGAGTACTACCTTCTGGTAATGGTTTTCTACTCAAACCGAAATGGTTGCATAATTATTTATTATTCGGCCTTGCAGGCTTTACTCTTACTCACATGCTCTTCCTTTTTTTTGTCTTTTTGATCTTAGCGGGTTAACTGGCTAGAGACGAATGTCAACTGAGTTTCTCTTTTACTTTGTATATAACTTTATTCTAATGAAATTTACAGGCATGAAACGTTCTCAGCAGGCTACAGAACGTATAACTCACAGTGCTTAGACATCAGAGTAAATATCAAAAGTATCAGTGTAATGCAATTTCTCGAGGGTTCACATACTTAACAAAAATAACACTAACGCATAACACAAAGATACAGTATAAATACAGTCCGACAAAAGTGGACGACTTAAATATTTTAACAATTACAGATCTCTCATAGCAGGTCTCGCATATTCTCCTTAACCAGTGCTAACACAAGCCCTTCTAGCAAAGCAGGGCCTGGTGGTGGTGAGGGGAGGAGGGGGGAGAGAAAGAGGGAGAGAGAAGGCAAACTAGTCAATTTTAAATCAGGGTTCATGAACCTACTTGGTTTGCATTTCTGTTCTCAGATTTTATTAGTTTCTCACCAGTTTCTCTTCATGTAGCCATTTTGCAAAGTTCCAAAATGAAAGTTTATAATTATATGTATATCTTTCCTCAACATTAACAAATCAGTTCAAGCTTAAAATATATATATGTTAGTGGTATTCAATATACCAAGACCTGGCCTAATTTGCATATAAGAATAAGGGCTGAAGTTATGATCATCATTTAAGAAGCTAATTGCCCCTTGTTGAATATGAAGACATACTTAATAGCATTTGTTTGCGACTTTGCTCTCCAGGAGCTGTTCGATGGAGTCTTGTATAGGTTCTACTGTATGTAATGTTGTTAATATGAAATTGCAAATGTCTGATTTGAAATGTTCAAATTAACCCCTGAAGACTACAACAGTCTGGTGGTTTATAACTGTCACGGTTTAATCAAAATCTCCAAAACATCCTAAATTGTTGACTCTTAATCTGGGAAGTTTGACAGTTTTGAAGATTTTCTTCATTATTGTAACGTTCAACTGATTAAAGTCAAACTTGCAAAAGTTGAAACCTGTATCTTTTAAATGTCGAAAATTTCCAGCGTAAGGTTAAAGTTATGAGTAATTTCTCATTCAAAATTTAGATTTTGTTTTTCTTTACCAAGTCCCAAAGAAAACGCTGTAAGAATAAATATAGAAACCACTTGTACTCAATAGTTTTCTGTTTTCCTTATTTTAATCAAGGCTAACAAGTTTGGCAAACTATTTCCTTGTTAATGTGATACCGACGATCATCTTAATTTATAGTTAAACTGTTATCCTTTTTCTCGTTAAAAGATTTCTCAGAGCCTGTATTCAAGAAGGGTGTAACCTCTGCAGATGACCTTCGTATAGGAACAAAGCTGACCGGGCAGGTGGTCAATGTGGTAGGCTTTGGAGCTTTCGTAGATGTTGGGGTCGGGAGTGACGGACTTATCCACAGTAGTAAAATGAGGGGTAAACTGGTGGTTCAAGGAAACAAAGTGGAAGTGTCTGTTGATTCGATCAGTGGCTCAAAGGGTCACCACTCCAAACTGAAAATAGGCCTGCAGCTTCTGAGGGTTATGTGATATGCTCTCTAATAGAACTTTCTCTGCTTTTCTTTGAGGATAAAGAGTTTTGCAAACATTCCCAAGCACAAACATAAAAGCTGACGGAGTGACGACATCTTTCATGACTCGTGGACATTCTTTTTCCAAATGTGATCCAGAAAATACTGCAGACTTTGCAGGCGGTGAAAGGTTATCACTTGTGTGTGTTATTGGTTTTGATCTGCAGCTACTGAGGGTTATGTGATATGCTCTCATAAAGAACTTTATCTTCTTTGCTTTGAGGATAAAGAGTTTTGCAAACATTCCCAAGCACAAAATTAAAAGCTGACGGAGTGACGACATCTTTCATGACACCTGGACATTCTTTTTCCAAATGTGAACCAGAAAATACTGAAGACTTTGCAGGAGGTCAAAGGTTATTACTTGTGTGTGTTATTGGTTTCAATCACAGCTGTTACTGTTTTGTATTACTCTTACTTAAGTTTTTGTTTGTAACAGGTTGTCGGAGTGTTCGTAAGCAACATAGTAACGGTCTGTACTTAGTCTGTGCAAGTATTTGCTCAACGCTGGGAACAACAAACTTATTGTTGTTGGTGAAGGATCAAAGGTCACTTGAGGTCAATAGAGGAAAGTGAATGGTTAAATTTAAACCTTGTAAAGCAGAAGTTAACAAGAAGCAATGGTATGATTGACTTGACACTTGGTTGCTAAAAGTGCCACTTATTAAGTTACAAAGCAAGTACATCGATTCCTGAATGTGTCTATTGGTCAGTCGATAAAGTTAGTTTGGACAAAATTTCTCATGGCATTCCTTTTATGGGTATCCACCTTCCATAATACTTAAAAAGTTCCTTACAGCCAAAGTATCCTTTTTTTTTCTTTTTTCTTTTTTTTTGTCCCTGTTAAAGATGAAAGGCTTGGGTTGACTCTAGCTAAATGGCCTCTAATTTACATTTGTAACTCTTTAAATACACAACATTTGAGAATTGTCTCATAACTAAATAAGAAAAGAAAAAAGGAGTGTAAATATAACTGGAATTACTTTGTACAGATAAAAAAAAAATATTTATGCTCTGTTTTATTTTTCTGCTAAATAATACCTCATTATTTACATCAAGTACTACTTGAGTACCAAGTTCTACTTGAGTACCAAGTACTACTTGAGTACCAAGTTTAACTTAGTAGTGAGTACTATGGTGCTACTCTCAAGTGCAATTGTTCTTGATTTTGTTTCAATTTCTTTATTTATCGTGTTGTACCCAGGTGGGTGTCAGCTGTTTGCATTACATCAAGTTGATGAATTGTTTGTGTATGTTAAAAGTATATAAAAAAATCATTCTTAATTTTTTTTTTTTTTTTATAAATGTAAATTAGAAGTGTCCAGTATCTAGTGGCAGTGTATTTGTGTCACATTAACCATTGATTTCTTTAATGTTACTTTATTTAGAATAAAGGGTTGATCCCAAGTGAGGGATAAAGATGTCACACAAGTTGTGTGTGTTTGTTGCAGCAGAAAGAAGTTTAATAATTTACTTCAGCCACTTTTGATTCACAATATATTTCAGTCACATTTTATTTGCATTAAATAACATTGTAGCATATTTACTACATGGCTTACGGAAATATTCAATGGTCATTTGTATTGCCCCCAATATTCTAGTTCAAGTCAGATTATGGTTATACATGCTCGATTCGTGAACATATACTTTAAGCCTGCAGGGTTTCCCTAACTTTATCCCCCCCACGAACCCCCTGTGGATGTTGTCCACGAACCCACAACTTTTTGAGACATGATCTGAGTCATTATTATACTATAATACGCAGTGGCGTAGGAAGGTACTTTTGAGTGGGGGGGCTGAAGACTGATGGCTGGCCTGGGGGAGGGGGTGTCCCCCTCCCCTTTGGAATTTTTTTGCATTTCCAGGTGGCCTCAGATGCAATTTGGTGCAATATAGCACACTTGAAACACCCACTCCATTTTGTAAATAATTATGCATTTTCACCTGGCCTTAGATGCAATTTGGTGCTCCAAATGAGATTTTTTTCTCATTTGGAAATGAAAAAGGGGTTTTCTGACTTGCGGAGCGGGGAGGCGGAATGAACCTTCCGCCCCCCCATATTTTTCACTGGGGGGCTGGGGCCCCCCCGGTTCCTACGCCCATGATAATACGCATAACAGTGCATCGTAAAAGATCAAGTTCATAGTGTAATATTGAAGAGTTTGTCGATAGGTACGACTTTTGTACATTACTAAATTATATGATATATCAGATTTTAGTTCAACAAAAAGTACTCTAGGTCTAGTTTTGACTTTCAGAAACGTCTCACGAACCCCCTGGAATGGACTCACACACCCCCTGGGGTTTCATGCACCCCAGTTAGGGAACCCCTGCTTTAAGGGATAAGAACAAAGAAATTTATGGCTAGATCCAAACCAGTTACCTCTGGATTATTAGCCCTGAGTTTGTAACCTTTGACCTTGTCATAAGAGGTCACTGATTCAAATCACTGTCTAGCCATAAATTTCTTTGCTCTTTTCCATTTTCTAAAATGTGTCAGTCAGTTTTCCATTATTTCTAAAAATAGTTATATAAATACATATTTAACTGACTTCAAAGATCACCCCGTGGCAGGGGAGGCGTCTATAGAGGACACCCCCTCCCCTTTTAGAAAATTTGTTTGTTTGTAAGGTGGTTTAATACAAACTGGTGCTATATTTGACCAAAGCTTTGAACTGATTACACAATGATTTACAAAAATATGGGGGAACTTTTTTGTGGGGAGGGGCTGTGGCATGCCCCCTCCCCCCGACTGGTACTTAGGGTGAACCGCCCGGGCTTTCGCTTAGTATGCCACTGCTTCCAATTGAAGGAAATAACACATGTTGTAAAAGAAAAGTTTATTTTGCCTTCTGTTTTCTTTTCATTGAAATAGGTTATGCTTTTTATTTTCATAATTTTGACCTATATTAATTTATTGATATCATACACCTCCTGTGTATGGAAAAGTCACGACTTCACAAACCTCTCCCTAAAAGCAAAAATGGAGATGGTTAGCGGCCAGTTGAGGGGCAGAGATAATGTGTTGCAGAAAATATACATAGTAATTAAAAATTATGAACAATTCCCTGTTACTTCCCCATTTCATCTCCCCCCCCCCCAATTTCCCTCACCCCTTTCCTCTTCTTCCTCTTCGCTTCCCTTTTCCTCTTTCGTTTTCAATTTCTTTTCCTGTTGCCTTCCACTTTTTCCCATCTCCTTTACTATCATAAGGGCAACTTCCCATAGATCCCTTATACTTATACTTTTCAGTTTACTGGAATTTTATTCCCATCTGGTCCTTCCCATGCACAACTTTTAGAAAATATCTAGCAACCGACTGAGTTCTGTTTCTGGTCAACAGAAAAGTGGGATGTGCTTTGGTTTTGTTGAGGAAATACAACACAGGTAATAGTTTCGCGGAAGTGTTCAAATATTTGTCACTGCAACTTACTTAATTGACGTTTTCAAGCAGTTGTTTTGCTTGACCTTAATAAGCTGTTTGATGTGAGTAGCAGGTAGACTTTACGACCAGCTTCAGTCTGTTCTGAAACCTATAGTAAGTTCCTAATAATTAACGGTAATTTAAGACAGGTATGCTTTGCTAGGTCCGTAGCCTATGTCAGTAATAGGCGCTAACTTTGTCTGTTGCCAAACCAGTCACTGTCTTTCCTACGCACATAACCTACCCTATGTAACTTAAACTATGAGCAAAGTTTAGCTTTCTTGTTGAAAAACGGCAGGCTTATGCGGTAGTTTCACGATGCTAAGAGCACAAATGTTCTTTTGAAGGTCAACAGTATTGAAATCTCAATAATTTGTGCCTAGGCCCTAACTAAAGATAGTCTTACATTTTTATCCTTCAAAGTGTGATTTCATCGATGGTTTTTTTTCTTCAGATTCTGCCTGATGTGACATTCCTATCTATCACTTGTGTCAGTGTTTGCATCTTGAGTCAGGATGCTCTAGGTTAAGAAGGAAGAAATTTGAACATGCATATGTTAACAGTTTCTGTAAAGTCCTACCATAGTTTCAGTAAAACAATAAATTCATTCATGAATAAAAGTTCTACAAACTTACATTTCCTTGTTTTTCTTATATCAATTTTGACTGTTTTCACCAAGCACGGCAACCACAGTCTGTTACTGCAGAAACGTGTACTATATAACACAATACCAAGTGCCATCCCTGGATGAGAAACTTGCTTGTACCAACATATTCTTAATTACAATATTAAAAATTACAATAATAAGAAAAAACAGATTAGTTGATAATTTCTTTATTTCATGTATTACATTTCTCTGGCTTTTTTACAGCTGCTGATTCACCAAGAAACCTATTAGTCGAACTAACTTAAGGGCTTCATTGTTACAAACCAATTTACAACAGTGCCCAGGATGTAGTACGGACAATAGTTATTTGAGCTTGTTCCATATCTGTTCAACAGGAGGGCATCATCTCACAAGTTTTGTAGAATGTGGGATACTTTTAAGAATTTTCTGTTCACATGACATGATGATTATTAATGAACATCCTCGGTCCCAATTCTTGTTTTTGCATTACTATTAGGGAACTAATCAAACATCTTAAGTTGAACGATGAAGTTTCGCATGAGAGCATTTTTTGGAGGGGTTGTGGTCTCAACTCTGGTATGGATCTCACTGTTTTTCTTTTTATATGGTGAAGTGTCTCAGTCTCAAGATAGATTCGGTGGTGGTCGACCGATGGGTGTCCTTCCGATAAATCATTTGAAATCAAAGTTCAGTCATCAGAAACAACCGGCTGATAATGAAAGAAAGCTGAAATATGAGGCTGAGCGATGGAAAAATGAAATTGACTCCGACGGTTTGGAAGATAAAAGGATATTGCTAGATAGATTGAAGAACAACAGAGACAAGTTTCTCGAAAATAAAAAGCATCGCCTTTCACCAGAGAAACAAGAGATTGATAAAGGCAAGAGCCTTCAAGACGAACAGGGTATCATTCACAATCCCGAAGAAAAATTGATGCGAGACGAAGGGATGAAGAAACATGCGTTTAATGAACTTGTCAGTGAGAGGCTAGGATTTCACCGGAACATTACAGATACCAGGAACAGCTTGTAAGATGTAATGTTGTTATGTTGTTTTGTGCTCTCATATAATACTTTGTGCTGACCTAACTTTTTAACCTATACTGTATGCTTGGAATTTGTGGGGGGAAATATTTTAAGGGTCCTCCAAAAAATGAAATCTGTCAAACCTGACATCCTATTTTAACATAATATATGTTACAACAGTCAGAAAAAGTGCCATCTTGGGCAAAGAAAACCTACCTTTCTCCAGCCCCAGACATGGTGAGGCTTAGGTCATTGGTGAAACATCTGTTGGCGTGGCCGCGTGGGGCCCATTAACATTTCTTTGTTGTCCTTGGGGGGGTCAGTGAGTGGAACGGAGTGTTCAGAACAAAGGTCGAAGGCAAAGTTACATTTTAGAAGATATTTACATTGATAAAACTTTGTTAATTTCAATAAAGAGTGGTATAATAGTATTATGAACCTAGACAAGCCAGTTCTTGAAACTCAGCTTTCATGTTTTGGTTCATTTAGAGAGACTCTTGAAAATTGAATTTCCAGATGCAATTTTGGAGAACCATGTCTACAGGACACTACAGTTGGAGTTTATTGGACAGTTTTTGTAGCGGAAGTTTCACCTAAATTATTTCATTTTGTTTATAGTTGTGCACTTCACTACACTCAGAACTGTACAGTATAAAGTATTGAAATGGGCACTTAATATTGTATTTTTTGCAGGCTTTCAGAAACACCAAAGGATAGTCCTTTTATTGCAAAAGTTTGTAATCCAAATGTTACTTTTGTGAATTTAGTTAAAAATAGATCGTTGACTAAACTCCTCCCATTGATCCTGATAATTCAAAAGTGATGTATTGTATTGCACAGTCAGTATCTCGCCGGTAAGCTCTGCAATCATAGTTTCTCCTTGGTTACCTCATCAATTCTTCTTCCTCAGATGTAAATACAAGTCTTATTCTGAAGCCGTGTTGAGGACTAGCGTAGTAATATGCTTCTACAACGAGGCCTGGTCGACTCTGTTGCGCACAATACACAGCGTCTTGGATCGGACTCCAAAACAACTTCTGCATGAGATTATCCTCATTGACGATTTTAGTGCTTTTGGTACGTTTTCCCTTTTTGTGAGCCTAATGTTTAGTATGTATTTCTCTTGAAGTAAAATGAAATAACACTTGGTTTCTTTACAAGGTCCAAAGTAACCCTACCCATCCAATGTGAAAAATTTGCTGCCCTACTGAATTTCTGTTAGATTCATCAGAATTGAGATATAATAGGTAGCTTGTAATCATCAATTAAAAGACTTACTTTGGGCAGAATCTTAGTCATGACATGTCATAGTTCGAGAAAAAAAAATTAAAACGTTGAGTTTTTGTTATGTTTCCCATACCTATTCTGGTTTCGAGATATTCAACCGTAAAGTATGCTAAAACTCAGCAATGCTCCTTTCAGGCTGAATTGATGATGTCAGCTTTTCAGTGCCTGCCTAATTGCCTAAATGATTGATTTCAATCCATTGATCTCTAAATCCTTATATTACTAAACCACTACTTGTCTACGATGTTACTTTTCAGAACATTTAAAGGAGCCGTTAGATATCTACGTCAGGGACCAACTGCCAGAGTTTGTGTCGTTGCATCACAATTCAGAGCGAGAGGGGCTTATAAGAGCAAGGAATCTAGGGGCATCTTATGCCACTGGAGAGGTTATCATGTTTTTGGACAGTCATTGTGAGGTTAGTTTAAAGTTTTGTAATGCATAAAGCACTGGAGAGGTCGAGACGAAACCATTATACAGAATTGGAAATGTAATTTGGCTCAATAGGCTAATGAATATTTTTTATTTTTTTTTTAAATATCTTTAATTGCTGGAGACGAAAAAAGAAACTCTCGCTTGACTAATCTCAAATAATCGTGTGTAGCTTTGAACTTTACCACTTGGAGAAATGCAAACCTACATCTTGCCTTGATAAAGCTACTGCTGCATAGAGATTTTTCATTTTGAAGAATGTTTTAATGTCGATTAAGTTGTCTATTTTCCCATCGAAATAGGTCAATATCGAATGGTTGGAGCCCTTGTTGGACCGTATCCACGGCAACCCTCACACAGTGGTCTGTCCGATCATCGATATAATCAACAGCGACTCGTTTGAGTACCAGGCCTCTCCTTTGGTCCGTGGGGGGTTCAACTGGGGTCTCAATTTCCAGTGGATACCAGTTCCAGAGAGTCAGAAAGGGGGCAAAGAGGTAGCAGCTAGTGCAATAAGGTGAGACCTTGAGAGATTTTCAACCTGCATTTTTTTGTGTTGACCAGTCTGGTCGTACTTACGCAGAGTGGTTTAAAGGAGAGGTTTTGTACATTGCCACATCTGTTTCATTACTCCACCCAAACCACACGCCCATGAGTGATGAAAATTAGCTAAAATGTTCAAAGGTTTGACAATGAAGAAATAAAGTTGACTTTTATTAGGTTTTATTTGAGTTTGCAGTTTAAGATAGACCTATTGACTGGGAGCAACAAATTTGTAACCATATGAGTTCTGTCTGTTAGATTTATTGAATATTCAATGATATGTGAATATTCATGATGTGTGAATATTCAATAATGTGTGAATGTTATGGGACTTGGTCAGGATGACACACTGTTACAATGCCATCTTTGTTTTCGCAAAACGTTTTTGCCGATCAATTTTGATCGTTCGATGTTTTCTTTGTTTCACTTCCATACGCTCTTCAATTTTCCTATCATTTATCAGCTCCCCGACCATGGCCGGTGGATTGTTCGCAATGAGGAAGGACTATTTTGAAGAGCTCGGTGGATACGACCCTGGACTGGAAATTTGGGGAGGAGAGAATTTAGAAATATCATTTAGGGTAGGTAATGAATTCATATTCAATAAAAGCAACTGGACTTGAGAGTGTGTTTCCATAATAAATGACCAAAAAGTATTAAATGATGTTGGCAGGTCAATTCTTATGGAAGTTACTTATTCACAGTTTGTTCCAAATTTGACCTATTGTGTTCTGTTAGTAATACATTTAAATGATGACCTGACTTTTGACATGGTCACATTAATCAAGTTTGTAAGTTATAAACTGGAACTGAATGTGGATCAAAAGAAATATGTAAGCCTTAAAGCAGAGTTCTATGACCACAAGGAAGCCTTTAAAAATTTCAGGAGTTTTAAAGGTCTGTGACTACCCCTACACAGTCAATTTGGTATATAGTGTACAAACATTTACCTGTGACAAAATTGTTAGTCATTCTTGTATAAATAATCTGTTTTATTTGTACATGGTCTTTATCTGTCTGACTACTACCTGTTCATCATGTGTTCCCAAAGGACCTTGAAGATAATCTTTTCTCTGCATTATTTGGTCTCTCCAGATTTGGCAGTGTGGGGGCACCCTAGAGATTCACCCCTGTTCCAGAGTCGGACATGTCTTCAGAAAGAGACGACCCTACGGATCGGCAAGAGACACCATGGCCAAGAATTCATTAAGAGTAGCTAGGGTATGGATGGATGAATACCAGGTAAAAATCTCCACAAATATGTCATAAACGATAAAGTCAAATTGTGCAGCTGTTCTGTGTCGGTTTCACGATGAACAAAATACTTCCCACATGCCCACTGATGTTCTTTATTCTCCAAATTTCCTGTAAGGCAGTCCCCCAATATGACCGTGTTTAGACTATGTATACTACTTACTACACCTGCTTCTCTCTCTGATGATCAGACACTGCTAACTTAGTAGGAGAGTTTGATACTTCACTCCTAACTTCCCTGTCTCCTCACAACAACTGCACTATCACTCTACATTGTCTAGAGCTCTTGGCAGCCTTCCTCTAAATACCATCCTCTCTCAAAGACTTTCCCATATTTGGTCTACCATCCTCCCCCCCCCCTTCTCATTTTACCCCATTATTTTGGGTATGTCAGTTTTGATTTTTTTTTCCACACATCAATGTTGATTGGCTATCTCTCTCTTACACTTGAGAGAGAAGCAGGGATTTAAACATTGCTTTGCGATATTCTGAAAAATTGCATGATTAGCTGTGATGTGTATTTTGCCTTCCAAACTAACAATTGCATACATCCCCACACATCAAAGATAAAGAATTGTTTGTATCCAACTGCACCAAGCCTGCATAGGGAAGCTAGCCTTCCAGTCTCACAGCAATATATATCCCCTCACATAAGAGACGAGAATGCTGGTATGAAACTCACTACCCCCCCCCCACACCCCAACCACTCCTTTTCCATAGGGGGACTGGCATTTGAAAACCACTTGAAATTTCTGTTGCATGACAAATTGACAAGCATTTTCCATTGTGTCATGTACTTTTGCCTCCCAATCTCGCAGCAATATATTTCCCCTCACATCAGGGACAAGAGTGTGGACATAGGAGACATCTCGTCTCGCATAGCCCTGAGAGAGAAGCTACAGTGTAAATCCTTCAAGTGGTATCACGAAAACGTCTACCCAGAGCTGAGGCTTCCGAAAGACGACGATAGAAAGAAGCAGTACAATCCAAAGGCAATAGCACGCAAACCAGAGGCTGCATCAGTCCGAAAAGGTTTGGTAAGTGTAGCGGAAAGTGATATTGATTTAGGGGTGAAGGTGGGTTGGTTAGTGAGAAGAGGCAGTGGTGTGTAAGTTTCAATTAAATGTGAAGTGTGGTGACTAGTACAAGGATGTGAATTTTTTACCCCAAAGAGACAATACAGCGACTGGAGTCGATGATTCGACTGGGGTCATGAAAGTCACTGGTAATTACTTGAATTTTGACTCAAACTTGTAGTGTTGGAAAATGTCTAATGCGGCTGGTTTAACCCACACTACCAGTAGGACAACCATTATTGGGTGTTAATATTTCACCCCTCACATTTGCTGAGACCATGATCCCTGTTTTAACTTTGCCACTGTGATCTCTACAATTGTTCTGTTTTCTTTCTCTTCAGTTAAAAAATGACCACTATGGTATGTGTTTAGGAACTGAAGATGATCCAACCACTAAAGGAGCTGGTTTGGTCTTACAGGAATGCTCTGGTCTTAGCAAGAAACAGGTAAATCTATCCAACATACAGAAACGAAAAATGTCAGAATTCATTATCACTGACTTGTTCAGTTGTAATTTTTGAGTGGCCTGTTGTTATTTGCTTATTTCAAAGGCATTGCAGGAGTCGGTCAAGACTATGTATATACTTGCATGGAAATATTTTAACTACTGCCATATTAATTTATCTGTGCGTGTTTTTGTCCCTTCCGTTACTGTTACTTGTCATTTAGCCTTTGAAGAAGATCCTGCTAGGATCGAAACGTCAGGCCGACTTACTTTTACACATTCTCTTACACAGGCTCTCTAGTGGATAAGCAGTTTGCTAACAGTTTTATTTTATTTTTGTATTAATTTATCGACAAATGTAAGCAACTACATATCTTGGACAATGTTTCTTGGTGAATTCTTTGTATTTTCTGGGAGTACTTCTGAGATGAGAGACTCCTTTTTCTAGATTGATTTGGAGATTTTAAAGTCTTTGAATTTTCTGTCTCTATCTATAGATGTGGTACCAGTCATTGAATAAAGAGCTGCGTCTTGCCAACCTACTCTGTCTCGCTCGAATTGAAGATTCCGTGGGTTCCCTGGTGATGGCGAAATGCCACGGTCTGAAAGGCAATCAGGAATGGATCTTTAAAGATCGGGTAAAATAGATAAACAAGGATCAATAAATAATCAAGAGAAGAGAGAAACGGATTTCAATCCAACTAAAAAAGACAAGGTGAAATGTAGAAAACAGTATTACAAGGGATATCCAGGTGGCTCAAATTGATGAGTTAACAAAATTGCTGGGAAAAGGTTCTGCATCTGTGGTCCCAAAACTACATTCTCATAGCATTTTTGTATGGTGAAGATATGAATTTTGCAAAAAATTTGGTGATATTTTTTTATGAATGCATCTGGCAACAAGAGACTGACTGACTTCCATCTTGACAATTGAATTGTAAAATGTTTTTTTATTTGTCTGTAGAATATTAAAATAATTTATCCATAGGGCAAAAATAATATTTCTACACGGGGAGAGTTGTATTTCCTTTTTCTTTTCTAAAAACGTAGATCATTGACATTTAATCTCTCACATTCCCAATGTATCACATTTCAAGAATAATTCAACGATTAGCTCGTGGGAGGAAAGTATCAAAGACTTGGATAAACATTGCCATGATGACACCCCTACGATGAGGGTTAAGCCAGTCAAAATAGGGTGACATTCAATCAACCATATTAAATTTGGGACAATATATCATTATGGAGTGTTCTTTTTCTACCATGTATGTATGAAATTCAACATTGATTTTTATCTTTATCTGTATTTTTCTTCTTCTTCTTCATTTTGACAGGAGATCTACCACAAGGCTTCGGGAGAATGTCTGACAGCTACAAAACTCGGAACAGATGTGGTGGCGGGAGTAGATATCTGTTCGTCGGATGCCAGACAGAGATGGACGTACAAATGAAAGAGAACCAAAAACAAATGAATAAGAGACGAATTCCAACAAAATTATACCTCGTTGTGTTTTCAGTATAAAAGCCTGTCTTGCGAAACACACTAGCATAAAAGATATATTTTGTTGCTTGTTGTTACAACAGATGGAAGATCTCTAAATACTCCAGAAGACAAATAAGATCTATATGCCTCCCCCCACCCCCCCCTCACTGCCCCTCACAGTCAGACTTGTACTAGGAGTACAACAGCATGGGTACGAGTACAGGTAAAATTCCTGTTGTATTGAGTACCAATGTGAGTACAGTGCCTAAGTGCAGGAATATGTACTAACAATCACGTAGAAATACCTGTCATAGATTTCCGAAATGCACTGAAGTACAAAGTACAAATTTACATGTTTGAGTACAACTCCGTGAGGGCAGGTATGAGTACCAAACTGTCACGGGTGAGTACAAGTACAGGCAACTATTAACTGAAATACAAGAATGGATTCTGAATCACTAAAAATCTGCTTTACTACTTACTTCTGTCATAGCAGGCCAACTCCAAACTAGCCTGTTTTGTATATAAGAATAATTTCGTCCACTTATTCAGTAAAATATGACCAGCTGTTTTACACTTATTGGATGAGAGTAAATAACTTTAATTGTCCTGACAGGAGAATCATTGAACCACCACCTGAATAGTGTCTGTTTTGGAAGTGAAATACTGTCAAAGAGCTAGCGTGTAATAGTGACAGCTACAGATATAGGTACAACATAAGTCCTAACCACAGATCGGTTTAGGATTTCTTTCTTTTTAAGTCTTCTCGCAAAGTCTTTCATGTTTAGCGTAAATTTTAAGATTGAGAAACACTCCACGCGACGTGTATATACTCGGCTAGCTCAAGAGTCGTTATCAGAGCAATTGTTGTTAGAAGTAAGTATTGGACATTCCCAGGAAGCAGATTTTTTTTTTTTTTTTTTTAAATCAGAAAGACTCCAGTTAGAAATTTGACAATTTAAAGGACTTGGTCTCATTGTTTGTAAATTTGCAAGTGAAATTTTGGTGCTTAATGCAAAAAACTGCTAGAAATATCATTGATTCCTGATAAAAGGAGATGGATCAAGCCAGATTTTGAAAATTGAATGCAGTTAATAACATATTTCATAGTAAAGGAAGAAAAATAGGATGTGTAAGTAGTGAAATAGTATATATTTGGACACGTTTTAAGGACAATATCTACATAAAGTGATGATTAGTTGATTAGGAAACTCACTTCATTGTTTATCAAAATCTCGTGGTGCCAAAAGCGTTTCGAAAATGGAAAAACTTTCAAGGCTGTGTGTCAAATTGTGGATGCTTGAAAGTTCATTTCGTGGAAAATGGGGACATTTTAGATATGCAGTTGGAATGATTTATTAAATAAGTCAATAGTGCAATAAATATAAAATAGAAAAACCAAAAAAAAAATGTGCCATCTGGGAAGTGTTTGAATAAAATATAGATAGCAATGTACTAACAAAGTAGAAGTAGGGATACATGTAAAGGTGAGCTGTAGTCTGCTGTCAAATGCTAGCCATTTGGTGACTATTTTGTGGAAATTTTTTTGGGGTGAAATACAGTGAATTTACTATAAGTGTTCTGTACTTATTAACTTATGTCTTTACATCCCTATAGAGTCTGATAGAGGCTTTAAAGAGATAAACAGGATGACCGGGTCATGCCAAACGCATTCTCGTATGGTCCTCTGTTCTTCCACGAGATGCTAAACTCTTGATGCAAATTTCTCAGCTTAATTTTATCCGTTGTATTTCATACGAGATTTCAAAGGGTATTCTTGTGATTCTTGCCTGCAGTTTTGTGTTCATTCGTTTTACTGTTTTATATTAATGGGGCTGTAGTTCTGTTTTCATCTTTCTCTTTAACGCTGCTACAGTAGGCACTCGCTGTGCTGTAATGTTGCCCCAGAGGTACCCATGTGTTTACCACCGTGGTCAAATCGGAGACATGGAGTGTACAATATAGTCGTCAGTCTTATTCTCACATCATAAACAAAATTGGTTTTGTCGTTATATGAGCAGTTTTTTTATGTTGTCTTGTCTATCCTAGGAGATGCCAAGGTTTACAGTGTGGTTATTCTGCATGTTAAAGGGTGTGAATACTCGCGCAAAAAGAAATGTCTAATGCCGGTAATCTGACCTAGTTTCGAATGAGGTGTAACAGAAGTGTTAGACACCACCATCGATCCCAGTAAATACACACACAGCTTGCTACCGTCGGTAATTAGACACTAGTGTACAGTCACTACATGCAGCTAGGGTCAATACCCACAACACAGTGTACATAGCAGCGATGGACATCTCAGGTCTAGATGAAAGAAAACAAGGTATCACGTTTCATTACTGTGTGCATTTTGTAGCGGCACAAACAAAACATCACTTGAAAGCAACAGAAAGTTTACTTTTTCAGATGGCGGCACACGGTTTGGGCGAGTCTTCAATGCCTTTAATACTAAAGGAATGATTTCATAGTAAAGTGCTGTTCAAAATTGGCTAGATTGTTATGCAAATTCATAAATAACATTATACACCGAACTTTTTGCATTTTCACAATGCTTCATTACATACAATGTTCTTTTACCTCAAACATTCATTAAATGTAAACAATAAATTTTGACAATTGTTTACTAGCACAAATATCATAAATTCCTCACATAGTGCATATTTAAGTCTGTTTACCCAGAAATATTTGTTTTTACTGTTTGTAGTTTTTATCAGAAATGTGGGATTTAATTGATGTATAAGAATTCCCTTTTTTGTATACATGTGTAAGGAGGCTGTGAGGCTGTCAGTTGGTATGTGTTCATCTCTTAGGTTATGTTTATTGTTCTCTTATGATCATATGACTTGAGGGGAGGGGGGGGGACAGGTGACATCACCAGAAAGTTTATCAGAGGGTATGAGTGCTTTGTCTAATAGATGATACAGTGGTGGTCTACATTGGTGATTTTGTAGTAGGTACAGCATAAAATGACTTTGATTAACCAGAGGGGGAGAAAAACTAGTAACATCATCAGAAAGTTTGATACAGGGTAGGACATTCTTGTTTAATACGAGAAGTTCTTTCTTGACCAATAATGTGATGGTCTACATCGTGATTTTGTAGTAGATACAGCATTCACTGGAGAGAAACCACTCCAAGGAGGGAGGCAGATTTATTCTAATCTAGTTATTAAACTTATGCAGGCAGTTTAACAGTATCTAAATTTCCCTCAATCAGTAAAGTTTGCTATTTTTCATATACAAATGATGTTTTGTTTTGGGATTTTTTTTTGGGGGGGGGGGAGTTTTTTATGAATAATATTATTTTTGTAAAAAATCAGTAGAAACAGTGACAGAATCTGGTGCATAATGTTACTGTTAAATTTGGAAATGTTACCCTGTACTTAGAATTAGATTTACTTTGCCTATATATGAGATAATAAATCTCAATTTTTTTTTTACATTTGTCTTAGTTTTACAAGTTACATTAATTAATCAAAAGAATTAATTTAAGAACTTAAAAAAAATAAAAAATGTCGGATACCTAAGTTCATTTATCATGGTGATTTATGGGATGAAGAATAATGTATTCTCATTTTCATAATTTATACTTAAGGAAAAAATGATGACTATGAAAGGAAAAAATGATGACTATGAAATAAAAAGGCTTGATGAAATACTTTTAGCCAGGGCTCAAACCCCCCCCCCCCCCCATCCCGATGCAATCGGTTACAACCCGAAGTAAAATACAGCTTATAAATCAGTAAAAGCTGTATGGTTCTGACCTAGCCTATAGGGCTGCAACCTTTGGTCAACATATTTTAATAGCAACTTGTGAACGCAAGTTTAATACTCTATGTAGGCTTTTCTCGATACTCATTTATATACATCAGTGGAAGTGCTATTTTAATATGACCTCTCCTTTGAATACAAGTTGTTGAGTGTCTGCTGGTTTTGAGGTTGGTTTTGAATCATTCTTTTGTACTATAATAAGAAACCAATAAACGGAAAGAAAATAAATAAGAGATCAAGTGCACATGTATATTCTTTTGAATCATAATTTGTCATAATTTGAATAGCAACGTACGATTCTTTGCAACCATCATCCCGTTATGGAGGTTGTTTTAGAGTGCATGTTGGAAGGGGTGGGGAAGGGGGAGGGGTTGGGAATAGATGAAAATGTTTGTCAAAAAACTAGTCACACAACCAATCTCCTTGTCTTATTAAATTGAAAACAGAACTAGACATCCATGGATGGTCGAACTCTTGTCAGAAGATGTATACAAGAACTGACTTTCTATGACAGTGTAGATAACAAAACTACCGAAAAAGCGGTGCACTAGAGAACATTGGTAAAATTTGGATGTGGTGGCGGGGGGGGGGGGCAGAGAGTTGTAATGCGAAGGCACTGAATTTCCAAAATGAAGATACTATTTTATTAGTGTTTTCCATTCCCGTAGAAAAGGTACAGCGACTCGAGGCAGAGCAATATTGCTGATAGTGAGTCAACTTGTCCTAAACAATCAGTATCACGCAGCAATTCCTTGGGGGTAGGGGGCAGTGGCATAACGATGAGCCTGGGGGCCCCCAGAAGTCCAAGCAAGGGCGTCCGCAGAAATGTTCACAAGGGGGGGGGGGTGAATAGGTAGGTCATGTAGGTGTAACACAGTGCTTGATACTATCTAAGCGCCACCATCGGTTGGCGCGGATCGAACCACAATTCTTTTTGGCCAAAATTATTCCTAGATCGTCGGAAAAGACACTTCCCGGGCGTTTCAAGTTGCATTTACACATCGGTTATTTTGAGATCTCATGTCTTAGGAATTTAACTTTCAATAGCGGGGGCCCCCCTTTGGTCTGGGCCCCAGGCTCAGCACGTACGGTCCGAGCCCATGGGAGTTACACTACTAGTTGGGGGTTGGGGGAGGAGGGGGTTGACAACATTGAGATTTTTGGTATATATAGAAATCTTAGGCACTTGCATTCTGTGTTGATGTCATCAATGTGTGTGTGTGTGACAAAAGTGATTTTTTTT
>JAIPMN010002946.1:0-39772 GCA_020650975.1 Apostichopus californicus | reverse complement strand
ACTAACATGAAGCTGAAACCAAGATTTCTCCACCAAACTTCAGCTTGTGTTTCACCATTTTTGCACTTTGACCTGAAATGCTGAATACTATATCTTCTCTTCAATATTACTACAAAACTTTACAAACACGTTTAATACTGTCTCAAAAACACAAACACATTAGTGTCTATAAATACATGATGGAATAAAAAACTGGTCGGGCAAGAAAAATACATTTCATAACTGCAGAATCCTCAGAAATAAATTACTTAGTTGTCTCATACTGAGGGTCACAGAAACCGTATGCCCTTGAAGAATTCAGTATTCACAGGGGGCAGGAGGAAAAAATCCACCTTCTGTGATGGCAGTGTCCTTTCCTTGAACTTTGACCAAATTGTTAGAACAGAATTGACACAAAGACCATCTGTGCTGCCTCTAAATTTGTTACAAAAGTTGAATCAATTTGAGCTATTTTAGAATGCTAAAATTCACCACAAGGACTAATGACCTCAAAACAGTTCTGATAGCTAGCGACCCTCCAGTTGCCATGCCCTCATGCTTTTGTTCATAATACCAAACGTCAATCCAAGTTGGGTGTGTTACGTAACAGGAATCGATTGAAAATCGGCTTTAACGGTCAAAACTTGCGACTTAACTGATCAATGCACATCAAGATCAGGAAGAGCTGTGGCCTATGAGGAAAGAGACACTCTAAATTCAAATGAAGGGTAATCACTTCCAACAATCCATACCACTTTTTTTATCATAGCTCAAAGTCACTCCTCTTATGGAACAAGTATGGTTTCGTGTACCACAACATTGCATAACACTGTTTAAAGGGATATAACTTTAAAATGCTCTTCTGGATCAACAATCTCTTAAATAGCAATAAAAAAAAAATGTTTTATCCTACTTAGAATGACATTAATGCTGTATTTTTAATAGCAATGGATAAAATATTAAGCTTGTGTGTAATAACAGTTGTTGCTTTGAGTTCAATTGCCCAGTGTGCACATTGGAATTTCAAGTGAGAAATACATCAAAACAGACTGGTCCATACTGTCAGTTTTATGACTGACTCAATCAGTTCTAATTTCTATGTGTGTTTTTCCTTTTAGTTAAGTAATGTACGGAACCGATTAAAACTGCTGTTTCAAATTTCGGTTTTAGTTACGAGACCTGTTAACCGTGCAGCCTTAGTTTGCCCTAGTTAATATCATATCACTATTAAACATAAATCACTAAAACATGATCTGTGGTGATTTCATTCTACGATCAAGGTGTTATAAATATTTCATGAGAATAATTTGTTCCATTCAGTATCCATAAAATATTCAATTTCAGTACAAAAAGTTAGTCTTATTCTTTGGTCCAATATCATGCAATTTTTTTGTTTTTTTAAAATTTGTAACCATTTAAACATTGATTAACTGAGGACAATCATTACTGCTCCAGAAATATGTCCGTAGACGTATAAAGCTAAAACAAAATAAAAGGCTACGCCAGTGATTTTTTGGCCAAAGTTGAAACACTGACCGCAGGGTCCCTAAAGTACAGATATAAACTGGACATCAGTGGACCAGTGATAAGACAGACCATGGTCAACATTAATTTATTTACCATTTGTGGATCCAACCATAATGTCTCAATCGGACATCTATGTTACCCTCAGAAATAATCATTGTTTAGGATAAGACATGCCTGCCTACCTCTGCTTACAGATGCAATGTCAATCAAGATTGGACTATTAAAACTAAAACAGGCCCAGCCACTTGCATATAAAAACGGCTATGTTTACAGGATTTGGAGAAAGTTGTCCCTTTTTCTTGAAAGGAAAGAAAATCTTTATGGAGATCGGATCAAACAGAATGTGAAGGAATTGAAGAAATTTTTTTGTCTTTCAATTTATAAAAATGGAATGTGCTGTGGCCAATTTTATATACAAAAAAAATGCTAAAAGATAAAAGTAATACTTGTGCCCACAATTAATCTCCCCTTACTCCTCCCCTGAAAAAAAGAACGTCCTAAAACCATCTAAAGTGTTCTCAACACTTTGGTATACTACAATATAAAATACATATATCAGGATACAAAATATACAAGCTTAAAAAATATTGACACATTTCTTTTGCCATAATTGCTCTCAAACTGTCAGCACACACAAGGTATGAAATGTCACTTTTGGTGACCAAAAAAAATGAAGGGGGGTGGGGGGGGGGAAGCTTAGGCAAAGATGTTCCTTTATAACCACTCAAGTCTCACACAACAAGATGGAGAAATGAATACCCATGGATGTTTCATTATAACCACTCCAGTTTCACACAATGAGATGGAGAATGAATACCCATGGATGTTCCATTATAACCACTCCAGTCTCACACAACGAGATGGAGAATCCCATGGATGTTCCATTATAACCACTCCAGTCTCACACAAAGAGATGGAGAATGAATACCCATGGATGTTCCATTATAACCACTCCAGTCTCACACAATGAGATGGAGAAATGAACACCCATGGATGTTCCATTATAACCACTCCAGTCTCACACAACGAGATGGAAGAATGAATACCCATGGATGTTCCATTATAAACACTCCAGTCTCACACAACCAGATGGAGAATGAATACCCATGGATGTTCCATTATAACCACTCCAGTCTCACACAACGAGATGGAGGAATGAATACCCATGGATGTTCCATTATAACCACTCCAGTCTCACACAATGATATTGGGAAATGAATACCCATGGATGTTCCATTATAACCACTCCAGTCTCACACAACGAGAGAGGGAATGAATACCCATGGATGTTCCATTATAACCACACCAGTCTCACACAATGAGATGGAGAAATGAATACCCATGGATGTTCCATAATAACCACTCCAGTCTCACACAACGAGATGGAGAAATGAATACCCATGGATGTTCCATTATAACCACTCCAGTCTCACACAAAGAGATGGAGAATGAATACCCATGGATGTTCCATTATAACCACTCCAGTCTCACACAATGAGATGGAGAATGAATACCCATGGTTGTTCCATTATAACCACTCCAGTCTCACACAAAGAGATAGGGAAGTGAATACCCATGGATGTTCCATTATAACCACTCCAGTCTCACACAACGAGATGGAGAATGAATACCCATGGTTGTTCCATTATAACCACTCCAGTCTCACACAAAGAGATAGGGAAGTGAATACCCATGGATGTTCCATTATAACCACTCCAGTCTCACACAATGAGATGGGGAAATGAATACCCACAGAAGAGGGGGAATGAATACCCATGGGAGAGGGAGAGGGGGAATGAATACCCATGCATGTTCCATTATAACCACTCCAGTTTCACACAAACCTTTTATAAAGTTACTTTCAAAGTTACACATTGCTACATATTCCTCTTTTTTTAACATATATATATCAAATTTAACACAATTTATAAGCTAACACACACTTGAAAGAATACAAAAGGAAGACATCTCTACATTCCCTTCATAACATAAGCTATTTCCTACCTTTGGCAAGTTTAAGTACAAATACTACACCCCCCCCCCCCTTCCTTAAACGAAAAAAATAAAACCCGAAATCAGAAGCAAACAAATAAAGGAAAGCAAACAGTTAAAACACACCCAAAAAAAAAATTCACAATAAATTTTCATTTCTTTAACCTCTGTATGAACAATATTGTTTCTCTTGTCTGGTCAACAATGGACATACTGTGATTGTCTCACAAACAGACATACAGACACACAAACAGACACTTGAGATCTACTGATACTATCAGCAACAACCATACTATTTTGAATTTAGGTATATAACAATTTGTTTCAATTTCAAGGTTTTTCAATGCTTCCTCCTTTCAAGTACTATTTAGTGAAAACTTAAGTATAAAATCCATCCGTTTTCTAACGACAAACTGATCCTTGCCTGTTATCACAGCATTCTGTTGATTCAACTCCTTTCCAATGTTGCAATCACTAAATTATTCAATTATCCCCATGGTACCTGTTTTATCCAATTCTTTTCACCTTTTCAAATCCAACATAATCAACACCACCAGACCCCAACATCAGCACCACATTACACCAACAATGGCACAACTTGACACTGACTCATCCAATATTATGTAAAGTACAGGATATGTCAAGAGCTCTCTGAACTAATGGCACCACATGACACCAACATCAGTACCATAGGACACCAACAAAGGGAGTACAGGGCACCAATTTATTCATGTACAGGATATGTCAAGAGCTCTCTGAACTAATGGCACCACATGACACCAACATCTGCACCACAAGGCACCAACCTATTCACTATCACGTACTGTAAAAGGTTTGTAAAGGGCTCTATGAACCACTGAATAAAAGGATGGTACATCTCGTTAACCATATTCAACTGATTTTAATAATGATTAAACCTAATTCTTCCTGCAAGGCGTTCAACGACAAAGGCACATAACAGATTTCCATGAAAAGAGAACAAAAAAACTCAACAGTAAAAGTTTAGCACCATTCCTCATGAAGCATGAACAATTTATCAAGCTACAGTTCCTAGATGAACAAGCATACCTTTTATGGGATGAACTATTATGCACCTTAAAATCTCTTCACAAATGTGACATAGGCTTCTCTAACTGCCCAAAGAAGCAACTATCTATCTCTCTTTCTCTAGCCTTGGGACAGTGCTGCATCTTACAAACTGGTTTATATAGGTTAAACTAGGTTTACCAAAAATTTGGTAAACCTTGCCCTACTCTAAGGTACTGAATGTTATTGACCCATAACACATTAACACCTCACTAGGTGTTAACACCTCACTAGGTGTTAACACCTCACTAGGTGTTAACACCTCACTAGGTGTTAACACCTCACTAGGTGTTAACACCTCACTAAATGTTAACACCTCACTAGGTGTTAACACCTCACTAGGTGTCATGCTACTACCTGAGCTCTCATGGACTGCTACCAATGGAACACACCATTGCTTTTACGTGGTCCTAATCAGCGAATCCTTGTACAAGCTACGTTGATGTTCATAAACCAGTCAGAAACTGCTTGTAGGAACCATCAATACAATTACACTGTTAAATTTGGAATAAGAGAATGCCATGAGACATTAAATAGACCACTTTCACCATCAATGTGAGCCTGAATCTATCAGACCAGGTATTCAGGTGATACATCAATAGGGATTTGAATCCATAAAACCAATATTCAGTGTACTCAGCAACGGAATCGGGCATCCATCAAACCAACTGCCCAAGGTACACAACAAGTTGACCTTGGATACATCAGACCAGCTGTCCAGGGACCACACCAAAGGAACCCTGGATCCATCAGACCAGCTGTCCAAGGCACAAACTAAAGGAACCCTGGATCCATCAGACCAGCTGTACAGATTATTCATCAACGGGGTCCCTGGATCCATCAGACCAGCCTTTCGTCGTTGTCGACCTCAAAGGCTGACATTGGTAGGCTATTATCGTACTTCTCCTCCTCGGCTGGGTTATATTTACCCTGCATCTTGCGAGCCTGTCGTAGACACCACCAGCTGTACAATGATATGATCAGTATTAAGATCAAGAATACCAGGGCAGGAATCAGGACCCTGTGAGGCTGGGCACCTTGGACTGGCAGCCGCTCACAAAAATCACCTGCAGGGGAAATCAAACATACATTTAAATGGTGACCTGTTATTTGAAACATTTGACTTTGATGTGAACATCCGGATATTTGAGACTATGAAAGTGTTACAGGCCTCAAGGGTGTGAAAGTGTTGAGATGAGTTACAGCAACCTGTTTCTGAAACATTTGACTTTGATGTGAACATCGTATAGTTGAGACTTTGAAAGTGTTTACACGCCAAGGTGACTTGTTGACCTTAGTTGTGGAATATTTACTTTGGTTATAAATAAAGAAATTTTCAAAATATTTTGACGTGCTTATGTGGGTTTGTGGTGAGATATATTCCATTGAGCACACAAAACAGGCTCCTTCCAATAAAAACATTGACAGCACAACTCATTTTCAAAATGAGGTACTTTAGGCTCAAAGAACAAGTCTACATTTCCACAGTTGCATTGTTGGATGTTGTGCCGCTGTACAAAACCCTCAATCATAAGAAATGTGAAAATGACAATTTTCATGAAAATAAATGATATGATAAATCAGTTTTTACTTTCTGTTTACTGAGATTACTGATATTTCTTGTTTACTGAGATTCTTGTTTACTGAGATTGATTCGTTTTATGATCGTTATAAAATCTACATGTAAAATATGGGAGTGAGTGACTATCATTTTAAAAATATTAATTTCATGAAACTTTTTGAAGTAAATGGGTTCATAGTAGCATTCCTTACTGACCTCTGTAGCCATCAGGACACTGGCATCTGTACGTCCCCGGTAGGTTAACACACGTACTCCCAGAGGAGCATCTGTGGACGTTCAAAGTACACTCGTCCACGTCCACAGTACAGCCCTGCCCCTTGTAACCAGTGACGTTGCAATTACATGCATAACCGTTGATTCTATCCCGACAGACACCGCCGTTCTGGCAGGGTTCACTGGCACACTCGTCGGTCTCCGTCTCGCAGAGCGGTCCTTGGTATCCGCCAGTGCACGAACATTCAAAGCCGGGTCTGTTGTTAGTACAGCTCGCACCGTTCATGCACGGTTGTGCGTTGCACTCGTCGATGTCCTCTGTGCAGAAGTCACCCGTGAACCCGGTCCCGGAACAATCGCAAGAATACCCGCCGAGGCCGTTGACACAGCTCCCCGAGTTTGAGCAGTCGTTATCTCCGGTCTGACATTCGTCGATATCTTCCGTGCAGTTGACGCCGGCGTACCCGGTACCGGAGCAATCGCAAGAATACGCCAGTTCCCTGACCTCACAGTCTTCGAGGTCCCCGCAGGTCTCGTACTCGCAGGTCTCGTTGCTCTTGCAATGGGCGAGCAGGTCTGGGACTGAATTAAGACACTGGCAGGCCCTCTCGTATTTACAGACACCGGTATTCTGACAAGGTTCAAAAGCGCAGCTGTTAATCGCCGATTCGCAGAGAGCGCCGCCATAACCGACCAGGCATCGACAGGCAAATCCGTTATCGATATCCATGCAAGTAGCACCGTTTTGGCAGAGTGCCAGATCGCACGTTCTGGTGTCTCTTTCGCAGTCAGTACCTTGAAAGTACATCGGGCATTCACAAGTATAGCGGTTCACGCCATCCTCGCAATTTCCCCCATTCAAACAGGGCGAGCTTTCGCATTCGTCTATATTCACCTGGCAGTGAGCCCCTTCGAATCCATTCCTGCAGTTACATGAGTAACCTTCAAAGAACTCCTGCCCAGGAGTCCTGCTTTCCAGACAGGTGGCGCCATTCATGCAGGGGTCGGAATCGCACTCTGCGATATCCACACCACACAGTTTACCCTCGTAGCCGCCCATGCATAGACACGTATAATTCTGCTCAGGGTTTTGGAGGTCATGGAAGCAAGTCGCACCATTCAAGCAAGGGTTAGTGTCACAGAGATTAATCGGCTCCTCGCAGACCGCTCCGCGGTAGAAACGGTTGCACTCGCACGTGTACTGACTGCGTTCCCGGTGGCAGGTGGCGCCATTTTGACACGGGGACGACAGGCAAGAGTCAGCAAATTCGCAAAATGGCCCGTATGTACCGGTACGGCATTCGCAGAAGTAATCTGTATCATTTCTCACACAGGTTCCTTGGTTTAAGCAATCGTGACGGAAGCAAGGGTTGTAGACCTCACAGTCGGTACCCTCGTAAAAATCGATGCAAGTACAGGAATACTCTGTATTTTCGTAGTTTTGTTGGCACGTTCCATTATTCTGACAGGGCACTCCAGTGCACAGTCTATTATCCACGTCGCAGCTCTTCCCTTCGTATCCTGGCCGGCACGTGCACGCATAGTCCAACGGAAAGACAGGCTCACAACTGAGACTGGTCTCTCCGTTACACGGAAGCGTTTCACAGACATTGATTTCAAAGTCGCAGAAGCCTCCCGTTAGCCCTGCGGGACAGATGCAGGAGTAATTCATGTGTGCATCTATACAAGTTGCTCCATTTTCACAGAGGTGGTCTGAAAGAAGAGAGAAATTGAAACAGTACTTCAGACAAGCAAGCACTATAGCGATTAGGGGAAGGGAAAACATCCAGGCAAGTACGAGACTGTTTCCTCCTTGAAACTGAGAGAGGGCTGGGAATAAGAAAAGGTTTGCATAAACATTTATGTTGGTTCTCCCCTGTCTCTTCAACACATGCTCTCACACCCCTTCCCCCACCCAACCCAAAACACACCTCTCAACTTGTACGTGACTCAATTAGAATTGGTAGCTTACGCATGAACCATCCACCTAGTCAAACATGAACACTGCTTGTTTATTCCAAGATGGTTGTACCAAAGGCAAGCAAGGACAACTGTACCTGTTCCATGACTGTACTACCCCATAATCTACTGGAATACTCACCAATGCAATCATCAATGCTGTTGGTGCAGTCAGCATCCTCCCACCCAGGCAAGCAAGGACAACTGTAACTGTTCCATGTGTCGACACAGAAGGCATTGGTGGGGCACGGTGAGGGCCGACAAACATCTCTGGAGGTGCAGCCTTCGTTAACATTGGTACTACTGACGGTTATGCCTTGATGCTGAGCACCCATGGACAGATACTGTACTGCCCTGTTGTTGAACGTGGCATTGCGAATACACCCAGTGAGGAAGATGTCATCGCCGCCACCTACGGATGAAAGAAGGCATACAGAAATCCAAATTTAACGTTTAATTACACAAACTACTTTGAAAAAACACAAATATGACTTAACGAGGGCAGAGAAGCGTGTGTATGATAGAGTTAAAAAAGCCACAGTCATATCAGTGGATTCAGTAATGCTTGTTAATACAAGTTCAACCATTCACATACCAAACTATGCTATATTATCAGCAAAACCAAAGCAGCAACTTTGTCACCAATGTTGTCCATCACTCCATTACAGATCCTTATTACATATTCAACATTACACTTATTCTATTACATATTTTTCAAGCATCCTTTGGTTTCATATGGTCCATGTCAATTGACTATTTTTATATCCAGCATTACATCTCATCTATTACATATTTTCCATTACATATCCTATAACACAAAATCTGCATTCATCTATGAAACCATACATAATATGAAAACCATAATATGACCACATATGATCATATGATATGATACTACTATGACCATATATGACCATAAAACCATAATATGAAAACCATACATAACCATGCATAACTGGGAAAGTACTTTTACGGCTAGAGTGGGATTTGAATCGGTGACCTCTGGGTTAATACAAGCACAACACTCTACCAAATGAGCCATCCATCCCTCAGTTGGTGGCGATCCCAATATAGCCATTTCTGTGTTGGAGGCAGGACGCCAATCAGAAGCCGCGGTACTATGGTTTACCGTGTTTCCAAGGAATCACCCCAGTTTCCTTCGATGCGACTCAGAAACCGCAGGAAAGGGATTTCAAGAGAAATAAGTTTTTTTTCCCCCCAGTATAATTAAATACTGTTACTAGTGAAACTATCCTCTACCATACAACAAACCAAGAGTAAGACATTCTCACCGACGCTGTTCATTCCTCCGATGTAAACCTCTGCTGTTGGGTTCCTATCAGTGGTATGCAGTGGGAAGTTCCCCTGGACCACATGAATGGAGTTATCAGCCTTGATGGCGATGTAGCTACCGTGGCGCTCCCACGAGACCGTGTGCCAGTCTGCATCCGTGACGTTGACCGGTAGAACCTCCGAAAGCTCATCTGCGGATGAGAGACGAGGTATATACACTGACGAGGGTGGTATGGTTATCTCATTTAATCTAACATGAGGAAGACTAATAGTTATGAGCTGGCCTCATTGGTGTTTTTTTTTTACCTCTCTTTGCCAATTCATACTTTAATGATATCTTCACTTCTCCTTTTACTATGTATCTTTATAAAGCTACAGTAAAATCACCTGGTATGAAGCCATATTGCCAAATTGATAAAATGTAGCAGTTTCACTTCATTTGAAATGTGGTACAACCTTATACACTGTGTGGTAAATACTAGTCCCTTACTTGTTGCTATACAAACCCTAACTGCTTACTTTTGGTCATAGTGTATCCTATCATATATCTTGTACATAAACTAACAACCCTGTGTGCTCCTATATAAACCCACAGTCCAAAAGGTCTTCCATTAAATAGATCAGACAATGAATGCAACACTCACTTTCTTCTAAGGCTGATAATTCTCATTATATATATTTGACATATCAAGTATACAACAATATATTTATGACCCCCCCTCCCCCCCCCCAAAAAAAAAACCAAAACATGGAACGAACTGAGAACGACAATCTGTACGGTTTGTGAAGGAGAACACTTCACAAGTAAACCTAAAATAAACCAAAACATTTGCTATACCAACCACCAGAGAACCATAATACTATGTATGTGGGCATTAGTGATGCTTCACACAGAAGACTTCAGTACAAGTACAGCGGAGAAGTATTAATATATCAAAGAGTGCTTACCGATCCCACCGAATGAAGTATCGAATCTGAGAGTACCGCCCTCTAACTTGAGGGTCATAAAGTCTACTTGACTCGAGGAGATGCTGTACAGCTTCACCAGCATGATGATACCGTCTTCATCCCTGGTCCTGAACTCCACCCCAAACTGACTTCCAAAACTAAAGAGCAGGCTGTCCAGAACAATCCTTGCGTAACTGTTATCACCAGAGAATGTGGCAGCACTCGCTGTTAAAACAAGAAAGAAAAAAGAAAAAGGTTATCCCACAATGATACATTTATATTGTAAATTTGTATTGAAAGCATGAAAACTGGCTAAAAAACAAAATGGACAATAGAAGGACAACTTGGTTTTGTATATGTCAAGCTGTTTTAACAAATATTTATATTCCTAACCCCTTCTGTCTGCTTTCTCGCCCATCCCTATCCCTTGATCCCAAGCCCTCCCCTTTCCTCCCATATCCTCTCATGCCTGATTTTAATACATAAAGCTCCTAGCTCTTGTGATCTGGCAAATTTTCTTTGTACCTTCCATACACATCGGTCCAAAGTAATCCAGAGAGCACTGACAGTTGAAGCCTCGCCATGACGACAGGCAGACACCATTATTAGCACAGGGGGTGGATAGACAGTAATCCTCTCTAGGGCACCCTGCAGCAGCTGGAGTGGGATCTCCCCTCTGGCCGGTGGGTGAGTGGGTCTGCAGACCCAACAGGACTCCATCGATACGCAGGTCTCTTATGCAGCCAGAGAAACTGTAAATGGAAAGTCATGAATATTCATTGACGAACTACACATAAAAAATGAATCACATCCATGTAAGCAGAATGCCACAGGGGTCAATTTGAAAGTAAAACATAAATAAGTAGGACTAAATATTTGTAAAAGGATTAAGAAGGTAATTGCTGACAATAAACCACTGAATTTTAAAGAGAACTATATATAGCCAGTTTTATTCTTCAAATGGAATTTGTTACTATTGACAAGCTTTGCCAGTTGAAAAGAAATTCACATCCTATGCTTTAATAATCAGTTGACAAAAACTACAAATATTGAGCTCTAAAACATTACCATATTTCTTCTAAAATGGTCACTTTTTATCTGTACCTGTTTGGATTTCCAATAATAGTGCTGAGAGGGGCATAGGTTGGACCAGGGTGGAGCTTTCCAAACAGAAGAGGCCTCTGTAAGGTAACTGATGGAGGGGATACAATGGTATCCTGGAACACTTGATCAGAGTCTACATCTCTCACTGAGAAAGAAGAGAAAAGCAAATACTACAACAACGACAAAACAAAACACCAATATATCTATATTAAATTTGAAATTGTCTTAAAGTGGTGCATACGTATATTCTTAGCCTTCTAAGTTGTAATAAAATATGTTACCATGGAGATTTAAAAATTGAATTGAACAATGTGGCATGTTAGGTAATGGAAGGGGCAGGTTGGGGATTTGGGGAGGGGAGGGTAGGTAGTGGAATAATTATAAACTAATCAAAAACATATCAACCGCAAAGGATCGTAACTGAATGATTAAGAAAGCTGTTGAAGTTAAATTGATCACACCATTTATTTATTTTTAAAGTTTACCTTCCAGTTTGGTTTTCCATCTGGTCAACTTGCTTGTGCCCTTCACATGTATTTACTCTTATATCTATACCATACACACCTGTATTAACTTTTGTGTACATGGGAGGAAATAGATTTGAATTTGATTTGAAACCTAACCTCATTGACTATTGAGAAACAAACATTGGTGGACTATACCAGTGTTGTCAGTTTGGCATTTTTTATGCCAAAAATGCCAAAAATAGCAAATTCAGTGTCTTTCTATTTTTGTTGGCCGGAAGAAACTATGACTCCTGGCCAACTTGTACGTAAAAAACATTGAAAATTTACACCACCTTTCACTTCCTGATGTTCCTCTAGGAGAGACACCCCAATTGCCCTGAACTGTGCACCCGCAAAATTCCTACCCATAAAACAACAGTATATTAATATTTGGCGTTTTGTTCAGCTGATTCAGCAGCCAACTTGGCCTGTTGCATCACAGTAAATCTGGCATTCCTGAACTACACCAGAATTTCTCTTGTCGGCCTGATCGATACCTACAAATGTGACTTATTCATAGTACTGTCTGTACTTACCCTCTATGGAGACTTGCGACATTCGAACATTAATCAGCACGGATATCCAGTTCCCATTCGCCAGATTTTGACCAATCACAGCATTCTTGACACCTCCCAGTTCCAGAAGGTTGATGATGATGGAATCATTGTTCAACAAGCCAACTGAAAATCCTGATGCCTATTCAAGAAGAATTTTTTTTGTTGTTGTTGAAAAATTGGATGAATATATTTGGAATCGACATAAATGAGTTGATGAAATGGTTACGATGTATTAGAATGGTATTTTTCTTAAGCTTAGAACTTTTCCCACGAAGATACAAGTAGCGAAACCACAACAATTCAACGTTATGACAATTTATCGAAAAATATGATGTCAAGATAGAATTATATGTAGAAGAGTCACATAGGTTATAGATCTGAATCAATGCTATGAATATTCATTTTAATAAAAGTTAGTAAACATTGTTCATTACTAATCTAGTTCAGCTAAAGCAATAATACCGGGAAGGAATACAACTGCACAGTCCGAACAAGGATTTCTTTCCCTCAATATTTAAATCAATTTTTTATTCACATGATTTGCTGATGAAAGCATGCATTAATTGCTCATCCACGTGTGTGTCACCGTCGAGATTAAACACAACAAAGAGTGAAACTCAAACTGCAGAGATATCGAAAAGGAAGAGTTTTCACAATAAAAAAATTCAGCTCATATCTATATCGACTCACCATGTAAAACAGGAGACCTGGTTCGGGAGACGATGCAGAAAACAGAAAGTAGATCTCTCTGACCGGGCTCGCCGATTCGCTCTCCGCAAAGTGTAAGAACGAGTCCACGCCAAAATGCGCCATAGTCTGAATCTCGCACAGATCGCCGGCAAAGCCAGGCAGACACTCGCACCGGAAGCTCGTCCACAGGTCCACGCACGTCGCTCCATACAGGCAGGGATTGGACAGACATGGCGGGGCATTGATGCAACCGGGCTTGACCCCACTCTGGGGGTCTGATGGCGGGGTCAAACTTATTAGCTCACTGTTGATGTAAAAGTCCTGCAATAGAAGATAGGCAGATGTACTCATTGAATGTTGTAATATTATGTTATGTTTAATATGTTATGTTTAATTTGTTATGTTTTGTTATTGTTATGCTATGTTATGTTATGCTAATCTATGCTAATCTATGCGATGCTATATTCAGAAAGGATACAGCAGCATGCCATTGGTAGACTTATAGACTTACAATGTTGGAGATTCGTTGGCAGGTGCTACCAGTAAACAGGTCAGTATGATTTTGACAGAGGTGATGGAGTGTTAATGATTACCAGATACACTCACCATGTGGTAGATGGTAGTGCAGAAATGAAGCCGAGACAGGTAAGCGAGAGAGTGCAGTTAAAATGGAATACCTCTCTCTCTCTTTCTCCAACAATGAGAGATAACGCAACTAATAAAATTTCACTTCCCCCTGTGGTTAACTAATTTCTGAGAGTATTCTTAACACACTAGTACAAATAAACACTGACGTAAGACATGGGATACATAGTTCAGCATTTATTTTATTTTTTAAGAGAGAAAAACTTATCAATCAGCTTAACCCCCCATTCTCTGCCCCCCACCCATTCCCCTACACCCTGCAGCCTCTTTCATCTTTTCTATCCTCTTTCACAGGATTCCCCCTTTACACCTCCATTCCACCTCCATTTATACGAATTACCTCCCATTGTTACACCCCTCAAAGTTATCTCCACAGCCTTTAACCCCCCTCTCATCTCTCTTTCCTTTCATCTTACCTCTAATTTGCTGTGTCTATTTTTACTCTATTCATTGCTAATTTGTCTAACTTAAACTTCTCTCCATCTGTGTCTCTTAATGTGGTCTTAGTTTGTTTTCATTTCAGCTGGCCTCTGGAAAAGGGATCCTGTTAATTACCCCCCGTCAGGCCCTCAAACTTTTTATAACTTTCTGATAAAAAGATGCGATAAATATCAGCAAACCTGAAAACAGCCAATAAAGTTATTGGTGACATCCAGTGTTGAGAGGATGTAAGGGGTAAGCTGAGAACCTATCCCTCCGAGGAACAGGGGTTGGTTGAGCTCAAGAATACCCGGGTCACGTGTGGTCAGGAGGGTCGCCTGGCACGGTGCCGATCGGCAGTTGCCGTCGTCCACCACCAGGATGATGTCGTTGTCCTCCAGGGTGAGGACCACGCCATGCTCTCTACCGTCGCTCAGGCCCGTGCTGACTCTGGACTCTAGGGTCTCTGAGCCGGTGTTGACAGAGATGACCATTGACCCCAGGTGAAGATATAAAGCCAGGTGTTCCAATCGGCCGTCGCTTTCCACCTGCCAAGAACAATGATGCGTGCAGGCGACTAGCAAGTGAGATGGGTAATGGATTTATTTCTGCACCTACTGAAGGAGTTATAAGCATTGCGTTATGATTAACAAGTAACAGAAATTATAAAACTCCATGTCGGCATCTACCTCTGCTAATGGTAGACTCCAGACCTGGTACAACTTAAAGGGCCTAGGAGTTCTTCTAGGTTTTACCCCTTAGATTCTGGTCCCCATCCCTCACACTCCCCCTCCCCCCCCTCCGAATAAATTAAATCATAAAATCTTATATATATATATATACATATATTCATTGATCCATGTGCTGAAACGTTTTCATCGAGCTAATATATATGACTACGTGCAAACGTTACATACCCCCTCGCTGTACAGGAGGACCGCAGAGGGCAGCGTTGTAGCAAACTTGAAGGTCATTCGGACGTTGTCAATCTGTCGCCGTTTACGACGCTGAGCGCCGACGGCTAGCACATCCAACGGAGGCAGTGTAATAGCGCCCTCACCCGTGAAACTTGCGATGGTCACTATCTCACAGAGGTTTCCAATCGTGCCTAGGTGGGAAAAACAAACTTCAGTTAACTGTATCCATTACTTTTACTTCTTGATTTGTTGAGGGTCTTTGCATTTGTGGTCAAACTTTCAGACTGTACCTGTGACTACTTGTTAGTTCTGAGATACCCAGCTGTCTCGCCATGTAATCAGAAATTTGTAAATCATGACATTGTAGTCTTCGTACAGGACTGTAGGTACTCACCGTGTTGACAGACGCAGTGGAACGAATCAAGCTGCGGTTCTGTGCAGGTCGCGTCAAAATAACACGGTTCGGAAGCACATTCCATGATATCGACCTCACAGTGCAGTCCTGCGATAGAATGAAACCATGACAACAAAAATTATGATTCAACTTCTCTTCCAAAACTTGTAAAACATTCCGTAATCATATAAAGCAATACGTGTTTGAGTGGGAGGCAAGGCTGAACACAAACTTTCTGTGTCTTCCCCTTCGGAAATGTAGTCAATATTCGCAAGGGGTTTACACTCATAATGTTCGGTAAGAGGCTGCAAAAATTTGGACAGAGCTGCTACTGTTATTAAGCCGCATAAAAAAAATATAAATTGAGAAATCATTTCATGTATATAATCCCTATGACTACTACTGCTCATTTAAATCTTGCTCGATCAAACTTAATTCATTTCGAGTAATTTATGAGAATCATACCATCATATCCTCTTGTACAGTTACACCGGTATCCATTTACTTCTTCCATACATATCCCACTTTGACAGGGATTCGATGCGCATTCCATGATCTCCGTTTCGCAGCGATCTCCTAGTAAGTAAAATAAATAAATAAGTAAGCAGAGACCTAGAAAATATATAGCTGTGCTTTTATGGTTATTACCAGTCACCTTGGGTGTGCCTCTTTTAGAACTAAGTACACTTGCTAAAGGAATATGGTGAACTTGTTACCACATGCTAACATTTCTTCTTGAAAGTAATAGGACTCTTGAGATTAAACAATAGTGTTAACCAATATTCAGCAAATTAGCAACTGACAAAATAATATTACAATGTATAGAATTCTATGTTACAAATAATGAAAATTTTTTAGAACTGTCTAACAAGTGCTTTGAAGAGTTACTGTTATGAAGTGAATCATAAAACTGTGCCATCTTCACAACAGGAATACCACTTCGAAAAAATTTTTACAGCATATTTACTATTTCCTACCCTCTTGGGGTTAGGTAGGGGTGACATGCCTCAGGTTTCTAAAGGTGTCCTGAATATCACACTATAATGAACTACACTTTACAAGCAGACTCTCAAAATACTGCAGGTCCATTTTTATTCTTTTCTTTTTCTTAAGCAACTGGCCATATTTGCGGCCAAATCTGGTGAAAAAACACCATATACGAATTTGCTGTTATCTTATGACAACTGACCCTGTATATGTTGGTTCGTAATCATAGCACTTTGGGGTCTCTAATATGAACACTGAGGAGTGAAACATGGTAAAAAATATTCCTCAAACATTGAAACTAATCTTGACTAGACTATCTGCTATTAAAATGACATATTCTGTTATTATAAAGCACAGAGAATAAACATACAAGAAGGTGTTTAAAAATATGTTTTTTATGATTTTGAACATTCCACAGGTGTACTTGAGACCAAATAATTGACATACCTTCATATCCAGGAGGACAATCACAGACAAAAGCATCTACCAGATCAGAACAGACTCCACCATTCTCACATGGGGATGATGAGCATTCATCAATGTCTTCTTCACATGTTATGCCTGTATATGGAGATCATTTGGCAGTGAAACTTACTACGTAAACATTACTTATCTAAGTATACACTGAAATTGCACAGAAATAATGGCTGTTTAAAGTTATGTTAATTTTTGTTTGTTCTTTCTCATATTTCTCAACATTGCAAAATTAATTCCTTTTTATTTACTATTTGCATACAAAGAATTTGCATTTTTGTAATTAAACAAACTTCTGTTAATACAAGTAAACTCAGAAAGCACAAAGATAAAATTGACACACCTTATAAGGTCAATATCGAGTCATTGCCATGGTAACAAAATGAATAGGAAAATTTGCTGTCTGGCTTGGGATTCACCTCCCAAACCCACTCAAATACCGAAATGTAGAACCCTAGGGAGCCCCCAGCTAGCTTCAGCTCCCACTTCTCTTCCCCCACCCCACTCCTTCCCTGCCATTCCCATCAGCCTTTACTACTGAACATTCATCACATCCCACTTACCCACATATCCAGGTTGACAGTTGCAGCGGAAGTGATCGACTAAGTCCAGACACAGAGCGGAGTTCAAGCAAGGGTTTGACTGGCACTCGTTGAAGTCCACTTCACAGTCGATGCCTTGAAAGCCAGGCACACAGAGGCAGCTGTAGCTGTTCAGCTCATCTACACAAGAGGCATTATTCTGACAAGGACTGCTGAGGCATTCATCGATTTCAGAAGAACAGGTGACACCTGAAAACGAAAAGCAAGGGGGTGAGAGCGGGGAGGAGAGACAAAACAGTAGAAAAACAAATTGACATCTAATATTATAATCTATGTACAGTTCGTAACTTGTGGGTGGGGATTGGCGTAAAATCGTCTTCTCCCGAGTGCAAAATGTTAATTGAAGATGTCACGTATCATTAACAGTAGAATCCTAAGACGTGTACTCCATTGGAATACTACAAGAGGTATTTCTGAATCATTACTTTTCTCTTACTAGTTTTAATGGTAAGCAAACAAATTTTTGTCTACAGACTGCACAAGCTAGAGTGAAGTATTCGTGCGCAGATAGGTAAGTAATAGCAATTCATCCAACCAAAACAACAACAACAATGGTATACAATTATTTCAAACATATACCCCCGGGGATGGGTATAGTATGGGGTAAGAAAGGATTCCTAGGGCATAGACACAGCCACAAGGATCGTGACTTTCAGCTTGGATTTGCATAATAATATTTTAATAATATTACAGAGTAGAAAGTTTGAATAATAAATAGGATTTGTTAGCAAAAATTATGTCAATTCAACACTTTCAAACTAGCTACGGTTTTATGCACATAGAATACATCCAGTCTTCCAATTCGGGCATTATATTGCACAGCTATTGATGGTACAATGTGGGACAATGTGGTGATGCCTCGCAACAGTGAAAACCTAAGATGTGAAAGATAGCATACCTTCATAGCCTAGAATACAAGTGCAGGCAAACGCTGCGATCAGATCTATGCATGTGGCATCATTCTCGCACGGATCGGACAGACATTCGTCGATCTGTTCTTCGCAGAAGAATCCATCAAACCCTGCGAGACACAGGCACTCTGGAGCTCCTCCGGCCTGCTCCAGACACATCCCTCCATTTTGGCAAGGTGGCGGTATTGCATTGCATTCTGGGACATCATCTTCGCAGTGCCTTCCCGACCAATGCGGTGAGCACTCGCACTGATATGATCCCGGCTGGTTGATGCAGGCTGCGCCGTGTTGGCAGGGATCAGTTTCACACTCGTCGATATCTACCTCACAGAAGTCTCCAGTAAACCCCGTTTCGCATGAACACAAAATACCTAAAGAGAGGGAGCCATTCAACAATGTCACTTTATCACAAGGGAGACATGTCTTCCTTCTTCATTTAGTCCTTTTGTGTTTAATTATTTTTTTTTGTAGACATTTATAGAAATGGTGTTTATATTAATTACAGTTAAGAACACTAAAATGGAATCTCTTCATTAGTTCACCACAGATACTCATTATTTTAGCAGAATTTACAATTCACTTTTCATCATGAAGTAGTCATACAAGCCACAGTGATCTGGTTATACTTACACCTCAGACATTTTCATACTTTATTCTCTCTGTCTGTGTTATCATTATCTAAGCTGACTTCACACTGATTAAACATTATTACACATCCATACCCCCACCAGCAGGAAGAATTCAACCCTACCTCAACCTTTAAAACAATGTACGTGTCACTATAGCTAAGACTGCAATAGACTTGTAATGCCAAAATAGGTGTTTTTGAAAATTCACAACGCAATGTTGAAATTGCTCTCTGTAACGTTTTCATCCAAACAAAGTGGCCACCTCTCACTATGAATCACATAGTTATGCATGCACACTTCAGTTAATATTAGCATTAAGAAAAAATATGGAAATATCCATATGTAACACAGTTTTCTTATAACAGTTATCTCAGAAGGTGCTATCAAAACCAAATAAAAATAGAAAGAAGAAAGGAACAAACCTCCTTTCGTAGTCAAAGCAGGAGGGAAGGATTATACAAAGGCAACATAACAGTTCAAGATAAATTTTAACAATACGATTGTCAAACTAAAAATAAATAAAAATAAAATAAAACTGTTAGCAAACTGCTTATCCACTAGAGAGCCTGTGTATGAGAATGTGTAAAAGTAAGTTGGCCTGATGTTTCAACCTAGCAGGATCTTCTTCAAAGGCTAAATGACAAGTAACAGAAGGGACAAAAACACGCACAGAATACAGACAGGTTAATGAGCATGGTGAACACAAAGAGATAGATGTAAGGGGATTAGTTGACAAGGGATGGAGAGAAGAAAGAAGGAAAAGATTATCAAACTAGGTAGAGCTAGATATTTAATCCCTACCTGTGTCTGTATCGATACAGATGCCTCCGTTCTGGCAAGGGTCTGAATAACAACTGAATCGATAGATTTCGCAGAAATCCCCGGCGTACTCGTCGATGCATTCGCAAGAGAATCCTTTGGTGCCGTCGGTACGCTCGATGCAGCTGCCGCCGTTGCGACAGGGGTTTGAAATACATTCATAAATGTCGCCCTCACATTGGAGACCTGGGATAGTAGAGATAGCAAATAAATTATTTTCGGCTTTAAATTTTCTCTTGATTCAATTCTCTTTTCTGACTTGCTTGTGCATGAAATACGAAATTTAAAAAAAAAAATTTAAAAAAAAGGGTCAAATGTTTCAGTGGAAGACTATGCCACACTTGAATAAAACTGGGATTATTAGACCACTGTAGAGTGCTGATTGAATACCCAGTCCTAATATCTTCTTCCTAAGGATAGTCATGCCGGGCTGGTCACATCCCCCTCCCCCCCACCCCCTGGTTTTGCTCCTGAGTAGGTGTCTGTGATATCACAAAGACAATCGTTCTGACAAGCTTTACTGCTTCTACCACCAGCAAAATTACAACTAAAACCATTCCGTTCCTTCAAAATGAGTAACTACTTAATTGACGATTCAGTTAAATTAACTATAAGGGCGATACAATCTATATTTAAGTCATTAAAAATGGTCGAATGTAAAAAATAATTCAATATAATACAGACTGGTGTTAAACATACCTGTGAATCCTTCGGTGCAAACACAGGTAAACTGCAGACCCCTGGATGGGTAAGGCTGACACTCCCCTTGATGAAAGCAAGGGTTTGGTTCACAGACGTCGATGTCAATCTCACAGTCTGGCCCTTCGTACCCCTCCGCACATTGGCACTGATACTGGAAGTCCCCGTCCAGGCACGTGCCACCACTCTGACAGGGGTCTGAGAGACAGCTATCCTCTGGGAACTGACAGAGTGAACCCTCCAACCCAAGTGGACACTCACATCTGAAAATGAAGACAGAGATGGTGACAACCAAAATAAGTCAGACATTAAAAAAATAGAAAAATAAAAAATAAATAAATAAAAAAAGTAAAATTACTCCTACAAGGCAATCTGCACAAGGACTATAACTAAAATTCGGCTTATATTAAACCTACGACTACTAATACAGTTTTTCCCCTGAATTTGCTTAGAAAGGCCTAGGCCAGAGTAATAATTGGCTTGGGGGGTCCATACTGAGCGTTGCTATATATCCATGAAATATGGTCCGGAGAAGAACATTGTGATGTCATTTCAAGAATGAGATGAAACCATATGCATAAGGTTATGCGTAATGCATGAGGTTATATGAGGTGGGGAGTACGCACTGTGAATTTGAAACTTTTCAAACAAGTGATTCATATTAACTTACCTGTGGCCATCGATTAAATCGATACAGATCTGGTAGCTCTTGCACGTATTGACCTCGCAGTCGTCAATGTCGGTCTCGCAGTCGACACCGGTGAAACCAGATCGGCAGAGACACCCGTACATATTGAGAACAGACTCATCACAGACTCCTCCATTCTGGCAAGGGTTACTGGCACACTCGTCGATGTCTGTCTGGCACAATACGCCTGTATACCCTGATAAGACGGAACCGAAAAGAAATCTGGCGATAACTATCGCGGTTATATACATCTTATATAAATCACTAAACAGCACTACCGTTGGTGAGTACAGTAATAAAGCCTGACATCACTGGGTTTGAATCATACAAGTTTGGTTATAACTTTCCAGTCAGTTTATCAACATTCATGTACGATAAAATGTCAGGATTTTAAAAAAATTCTGTAAACCAATGACATAAATTTCCAGGTGTAGACACATAAAAAGCTTTATCCACAGTTCCATAATCTGGATTTTTTTAAACGCAATAACTTTTGTGTCTTTTAATCATGGAATCTGTTTAAGTAGCATCCATTCACTCAGCATCAGTTACAAGACACTTTGGGTTCTTTTTTCTCCTTTTTTTAAGATCGATTTAAAAAGAAAAAAGTCTGGCAAGCTGCTTGTATAAATGTCAAGATGACAAGATATTTACGAATGCAATTTGATTTCTCGAATATTGTTTTCTGACATTGATGAAATCCAGTCATCACTACAATCATCATCAAATTCCCTGTGGTACAATGTTTGTTCGTCGCTTCCATTAATGACTCTATCATTACGGCGTAGATCCTGGCATTACTATATATATAGCAGAACCTTCACACAAATAGTAATAAGTGTTAGAGCAAGTGTTACACTTTCACTGTATCCTGGTAAGTTTAGCCTGGCAGGTCAAAACACTCTCCACATAACACACAGCTCCATCATACACTGATAGGACAATGACACACTCATACAACCATTAACTAGCTGGCAGGCTCTATTGCATTCAATTTGTGATGATGATAATGGAGATAACTTTATTATTTGAAGTACCTGGACTTCTTTGCTATTGGACCATCCTCTTTGAATTATTAAAAGTAACAGAAGTGAAAGATGTTGTATTTCAAAGGTTACGTGGTCCTCGTGATTAAAAATCTCATAATTTCTCTGGTTATTAACATAATTGATAATGTGTAACTCTCTTTACTACCCTGTTAATGTAAGTCTCATTACAATACAACAATCTCTATGGAGTAGTGCTGCCAGAGTCACTTATGGCCATGGAAGAAGGGTCCAAAATGAGTAGCAAGTGGCACCCTGAGAAAGATTGTATTTACTTTAAAATCCTGTTGTTTTGTCCATAAATGGGGTCACAATGCTTCTCTAGGTTCCCTTAAGTACCTTATATAATTTTTTTCTGGTCTAGCAACTTGTACATGTCTATTTCATCTTGCCGTAGATAGAGAGTGGGCTGTACAAAACCCTTATTCTATCTATTTCTAAGTTGTTATCAACATTCCATGCATTGTACCTACTCCCTCCATCATCTGCTTACCTCTTGCCATTGTTCTAATAACTGGTAAGCTTAGTTTCCTTTTGCAGTCATTTCATGTACAAAAACCTTATTCTATCTATATAAGTGTTATCAACATTCCATGCAGTGTACTTACTCCCTCCATCATCTGCCTACCTCTTGTCATTGTTCTAATAACTGGTAACCTTAGTTCCTTTTGCAGTCATTTCAATGTTAAGTTTTAAGAAATGGTGTTGTCTTGTCTTGGTGTTGTCTTGCCTTGTGTTTGTGTTTGTGTTGCTTTGTATTGTATTGTATTATTGTATTGTATTATTGTATTAAAATGAATCACATCCTATCCCATTGCAAGGTTACGTTTGGACAACTTGCATTGTCTATGTAAGCAGGGATAAGAAGGGGAGAGAATCCTAACATGGTTTTATCCAGAGAAATTAAACAAAAGCATTGCTTGAATATATACACTGCAGTAATACACCCCCTCCAAGAAGACTCCTCCCACCACCCACCAAAGCCCCCCCACCCCGCCCCCACCACCAAAGACATATGTACACAAGTGTATCTACTGCTTTCATAGTTATCCATAATCATTTGGCAACCTTTAGCATTTTAGAAGTGACACATGAAAAAATTTATGATCATTTGGAGCCAAATAATGTAGATTAGGTTATATTTTGCCAACATTTTAGCTTCTAGATTTTATGTTTTTATTACCAACAGGCAAGGTTTTTTTTTTTACCTGCTGTTTGTTATGAAATACTACCCAGATTCTGAGAAACACTTGTATGGGTAAACAACGAGTAACAATAAATTCAAATTTCCGCATCCTAGTCAGAAATGACAAAACGTCTTACCAAGAACGCATTCACATGTAAATTGATTTTGCTGGTCCAGACATGTCGCACCATTCTGGCACGGACTCGACCCGCATTCGTTGACTTCGGTTTCGCAGTTGTCGCCATAGTAACCAGGAAAACAATAACATGTTAGGCCACCTGTGAGATGATGATGATTCATACTGTTTTGTTAACACACTTGCATAACCACAGATCAGTACTCAAGAACAACAATGAGAGGAATGCACAGTACATTACAGCCGACCTCTGTATTAGCATACTCTCAGCAATAATTTCACAAATAGAAATCAATAAATACATGGATTACCATCACAGCGTGACTGTTCCCCAGATGTAGCACAACTATGGAGCAGGGGTGCACATATATATACATTTGAATTATACTCATAATATAGTCATTGGTCAGGGATATCATTTATCCAGTTTGCACTTTAAACCTAATGAGCGGAGTACAATAACAAGCTTTGGTTTTACCCAGATATTTGCTACCCCTAGGTTTTAGGCTAAAACTGGCAGGGAACAATTTAACCAGTATCGTATCAGAAAATTCTATGCAAAAAAACGGTAATTTCAAAAAAGTCTAAAGATTTACAGCAGTTTAGTACACAGGCAATATAGCGTTTCAATTGAGACAAATTTCAGAGTTTTCAAGACTGCTACACGAAACTTGAACAATTTATTTACTCCATTTATTTACATACATTATATCAATGTTGACTATGATATTGAAGTCTCTGTAGCACAGGAAAGACAAAAGCTACCAATGTCTGCATTGGTCTTTGTATGACAGAAAAGGTTACCATGGAAACATTATCATCAGCACTAGGGGGGGTCCACATAGAATTCTTCGCTCCTGATATAAACTGCAAATTGATCCACTACAACAAAAGACCTACACAACAATACTTGTTTAAACACACATAATGTGGGTATTCAAAATAACACCCCTTTCTTCAATACAATCATACTGCGACAACCAACCAACAATGACATTGATTTTATTGCTGGGTATCATAAGTCTGCGACGTTAATGATACATGTGGTTATGACATGGTTATACTGATATGACATCCACACATACCTTCGGGCTTGTCCACGCATACTGAGTTAACACTACACGGGTTAAAATTACACTGCCTGACTACGGCCTCGCATCGTGTTCCAATGAACTCTGGCGGACACAGACAGGTGAAACTGTCGGGACCATCCACACACGTGCCGCCAAAGTAGCACGGGTCGCTGAGACACTCGTCCAAGTCAACATCGCAGTGCGGGCCTTCAAATCCTGTCGAAGGAAAACAAAGACAACGTTTTATTCATTAGTCACATCATGCCAGCAGTACAAGAGTATGGCCGATTTTCTCCCCGTTTATCAACGATCGGAACTAGACATTGCCGATCTGCATGAAAAGTGTGTGCACTCACCTTGGCCACAGATACACTGGTACCCTCCCACTGTGTTCACACACTCTGCGGTACCCAGAGGATCGCAGGGACCGGACACACTGCTGCATTCGTCCAGGTCTTCCGCACAATTTGTACCCCGAAAATTCGAAGGACAGTCGCAGCGATAACTGCCCACCGTATCCACGCAGGTCGCATTGTTGGTGCAGGGAAAGGAAGCGCATTCGTCTATCTCCGATTCGCAGAAGTCTCCCTCGTAACCCGTGACGCATTCGCACGTGTAGTCGTTGATCTCGTCCGTACAGGTGGCGCCGTTCTGGCAATCGCTGCTCTCGCATTCGTCGATATCGGTCTCGCATCTGTCTCCCGTGAATCCCGCTCGGCAGACACAGCTGTATGCGTTCATGTCGTCCACGCAGCGGCCTCCGTTCTGACACGGCTGCGAAGTGCACTCGTTTATTTCGACCTGACATTTGCGACCGGTGTACCCCTCCAGACAGGTGCAATCGTATCCGCTGAGTTGGTCCTGGCAGGTTGCACCGTTCTCGCAGGGATTGGACAGACACTCGTCCATGTCTTGGCCGCACAACGTGCCGGTGTATCCGGGGGGGCATTCGCACATGAAACCGTTCAACAGGTCGATGCAGTTGGCTTGGTTCTGGCACGGACTACTGGAACATTCGTTATTTTCGACCTCGCAATTCCTGCCGGATGTTCCCTGTACGCAGTCGCACTCATAGCCTCCCAGGAGATCTCTACAGACAGACTCGTAGAAACAAGGGGAGGACGAACATTCGTCGACTTCGGTTCCGCAGCGGGGACCGGTCCAGGCCGACGGACAACCGCAACGGAACCCATCGATCTGATCGAAGCAGGTACCATCATGGAAACAGGGCTGTGATATGCATTCGTTCACCTCCTCTTCACACAGTTCTCCCGTGAACCTGTCAGAAACGAGGACAAGAATCTGGAATGAGTTTTGGCAAATGTTACATTCGTGTTACAAAATATAGAAACTCAAATTATGGTCAATTAAAATAATTTTGGCAAATGTTTGTTGTAGTCACAGACAATGTTTGATTATTTGAAAGAAGTTATATGTCAAAGCTTGAGCTTCAGAAAAGAGCCTTCACGTTTCCCAGGATTTTGGTTAGAAATACTGAGGATGTTATTTTCATTTTTCTAGTGATTACTCATACTATGATCAACAATCCAGAGAGATTGCCACGGTGCATAGCTGGTGGTTATTGGGGTAACAATGAGAATAATTATCATCAGATAATCATGACAACGTTCCCTACTTGTATCCCTTCAAGCTGATTCTTGCAGCCACTGGACAATCCATTGTTTCAATGCTAAAGAATCCAAACCTTACCTGGTTTGGGAATTAACGAGCGACGTACTCACCTCATATAACCTTGTGCGGTGAAACAAGATGCACAAATTGTGAATCCAAAGCGATAAAAAGATGTAAGATGAGAAGGATTGATGAATATTATCAAGAGCGCTAGAAGAGCGATGCTTACACAAGAGGAAAGCAATTACGGAAGGGAGATGGCCATACACACACAAAGAAATTTCCAGATGCTAGATCGAGGTAAATACGGTAATGCATAAGGTTACATGAGGTAGTACGCCCTGTGAATTGGTATTGCTTACCCAGTAGCACAATTACACTGGAAGCCGTCGACTTGGTCTGCACAGCGCCCTCCATTCCTGCACGGCGAAGACTGGCATTCGTCGATGTTATCTGTGCAATTCTGCCCAGTCCAACCGGTCGCACACGTACAACTATACGTTCCCAGACCGTGGGAGCAGGTGGCACCATTGCGGCAGTACCCTCGGAGACATTCATCGACGTCGGTCTGACAGTGGGTACCCTCCCAACTGATGGTGCAGCGACAGGTGTAACCATCGGTACCGTCCTGGCAAGTCCCTTGGTTCTGACAGGGGTCCGATGCACACTCGTTAATGTTGACGGCACAGGTAGGTCCTGAACAATAAATTAATGAACAGAACATACGTGAAAAACAATATTTTCTCTTGAAAGTAGTACCATACAGTCATACACTGAAATGTGAATGCTCACATCCCACTCCCTACTTCAGCTCAGAATGCAATTTACGACCCTCAAAAACTACTCATATTCAGTTACTCAGGATATTTCATTTACACCAGACAATCGTGTCATGACATTCCTTAATTTGCTGTCCCATCATATTATAGTCATCTTGTGCTATCACTCCCTCATAGCCCCCCCCCCACACCCTTCCCCATCCTCTTGCTATCTGTATACCTCTACCTAAAAAAAAGGAAAAACGAAAAATTACCTTCCCATCCCGGCTGACAGTCACAGCTGAACATATCAATACCATCTTGGCATATTCCACCGTTCTGGCAAGGACTGGAACCGCATTCGTTTATGTCAATCTGGCAGTCTGCACCAGAGTAACCTAAAAGATAAAACAAATTACACAGATATTTGCATAACAAGACAAGAAAAAATAGTACGCTCATGAATGCCGCACAAATATCCTCTCAGAGTATGAGTTACGTAAGTGATGATTTTGCTCTGAACTGTACTTCAAAACAAGACTGGACTTTTGAGAACTTAGCCAGCAGAGTTTGAGCTGCTTTCATTTTCAAATTCATTGGATTGTCATTGAACAATTAATAAGTAACGAGTCATTAAGGATATAGAGATAGTTCTTAACGAGCTGATATCTAAAAAATTAAATTTAGTTCTTTTAGAGATCAGCGCTGTTAGCATATTGTAAATCCCTTTTCCTGACGATGGGAACAAAGCCATGATAAAAAACAAAGAACCCAAATCAAAATATAAACGCTCTTCGAACAGCTTTAATTTATTTTTTTCACATTTTGACCCACATATTGGACAATGTTCTCCAAGTCAGAGTATGACATTCAAAGAATGCAATTATACAAACTAACAACAGTACATTAATAAGTGAATAATTCGTAATTTTGTTTGATTCTCAATTTTACAGCTACTGCGGTGGACTCACCTCCAGCACAGGCACACTCATAGCGAGCTAAGAGGTCAACGCACTGTCCACCGTTCTGACAAGGTGTGCTCCCACACTCGTCGGTCTCCCTCTGGCATGTGTCTCCCTCGTAGCCGTCGGAGCAGGTGCAGTTGAAACCCTCCAAGAAGTCATTGCAGGATCCACCGTTCAGGCAAGGTGTTGATAGGCAAAAGTTAGCAATTGTACAGTTTTTACCTGAAGGAGAAAATTAAGACAATTTGAATATCAAGTTATAAGATGCTATAAACTTACTCCTTAACTTTCTTTTTTATTTGTGGAAATGTGAGCAGTTTGTTGTTCAAACAGGTTGATGGCAAACCAAAGCAATAATGTGCATGTCAGAGGAATAACAAGTTACAACAGTAAAATAACTTAGTAATACAGATTCCATTTGTAATACAAATTCATGTTGTCGAAGATCCCAACTATGCTCTTCATGAGGGAATCATAAACTTTAAAGGTTGTCTCAGGGCCAGACCGCTGTTTGTTTGGAATAGTGACAAACTGCCACAAACAGTCATAGTTCATATAAGTTCACATAAGTTCACATAACCATTCAGTACCCCCAAATCCACTAACTACACTAGTCAAGGTTGACCATGCATATCTGCATTTTTAAAGCTGTTGTTATCTCTCTCTGGATGTCAGATGAAATGTGAAAGTACAAAACATCAGGGTCAACTCAGGAACAGCACATGCTTAATAATTGAACCATGCAATTTGGGCAAGATACTGAAATATTACTCTCATTATATTGAACACAACATCCCTGCTCCAGAGCTGGAATGGATATATATCAGTTGAAAGCAGAAGATCCATAACAGCTAACTTGTTAATCCCAAACAGTTAATCTTTTAATCCCAAACAGTTAATCTGTTAGTTCCCAAACAAAGAACTATCAGCCCTGTATGACATATATATGGACAACTGCAAAAGAGTAAGAAACAGCTAGCATTGAAGTCGATCAGTAAAATACCACCCCACCATCCCCCTGCCCTCCCTTCCCTTCTCCCACAAAACCTATCTAATGTAAAGTCAACTCCATGTTCCTATACCATATGTCACCCCAACACCAAAGTGCTCTTTCATCCTTCGTATGACGTATTTCTCGAGTTAACCTGTAACAAGTGTCATACCCTGTACATTATACATGATTTTAAGCTCAGAACCATGACGCTTCAACAGAAACTTAACGTCAGGCTAAACTGTTCCGGTATTTGGTATACATTGTTTGTTTGCTTGATCATGACAAAGACCAGAGGAATGTATAAAAACTAATCAGTTAATAGGAGAGTTTATCATTCGAATGCAATTCTTGGCATTAACATAGCTACACGTCGCGTGCGTCGTATGATGTTTAAACAGATTGACAAAGTCCATATTGAGATCCACTTTGGAAATCTAAACAAATCAATGCCGATAAAAGGAAGCATTGAGAGCTCCTGGAAATATGACTCAAACCTTAAACAACGCTGATATGTCAAGTGCAATGCACACATCGGGCATTCCTCAAACAGTAAAATAATTGACAACAATAACATTTAAGGGATGACTGCAGGTTAAAACGAAAGAAGTGATCTTGATATGATTCACACCATTTATCAGCAACTATTCTCTTCCAAGCAACAATTCAACAGATTACCTTTAGATAAAAGATTTTTTTTAAAGTTTATTTAATTAAAACAAATGGACTTAGATAATTAACAATTAGATGCACAGAAGAGCCAACATTATCTTTCAGTTTAGTTTGAATGAACATTTGCAGATATTTTAGAGGTGATTAGTAGCTTCCAAGTCAACACACAGAAAGATATATGTCAGGCACAAAGAAAGATTATTTGTGTTTCAAGTCCTTAAGTTCAATGTTGGATTTTAACTTGATATCGATTATGACCAGAGTATTGGATTATGGCTTTTTAAGACTCATTATGACCCAAATGCCATGCTCAAGCCATCCTTTATCATAAAGTACCTCATATAAGAATGTTGTGTGGAAAAACAATTCTTTCTCCCAAAAAACTCTAACAAATTGTGGCAAAAATGTATCAACTAAATGACTAAACAAGAATATCGAACCATGTTTGCTTTGAATGATTCATACATGTGCAAATAAAGGTTTAGGTATCTTCAGATTGAGTGTGAGAGCATTCAAAGCTGTACAGTATAATCAGTATTGTATGCAAATTGCATACAACGATAGGCGATCACAGATATGCAGGGAATAATTAATAAATAAATAATTAATAATTGGTTAATTTTTGTCGTCACTCATTGTCATGGTGACAAGACAATTGATATGACAAATAATTTTCAAAAACAACCATCTGCTTTTAAAAAAGTAAAACAACTGCTGAACAAAACGTGAGTCATACAAGCTGGTTAAACATCATGTCTGTCAAATTTGACGCTACTGTTCCATCTGTTACTCAATATGTACTACTACTGCATGGTTTCGGCAGGCAATATAGCTGAATCTGACAGTTTCTAAATACCATTTGTCCCATTACATACTAATAATTCATTATATTACACAATCACTGTTAAATGCTTTATTTCTATTCAATCAAGAAGAATTTATTTATGCATTTTGCATTCACTTTTACCTGAGCATCTTGTTAAAGTTCACGCATAGAATTGGATACCACTCAGTCTAACCAAGCATTCTACGTGGTTACAACGTGACTATAAAAGATGATAATTTACAAGTTTTTAACTGTATCATCCAACGAAGATATTCTGTGTGTCACTAATTTAATTAATTTTATGTGTTCCTTTGTAATCCTTTGTATTTTGTGCCTAATTCTGTTGCTCCTGATGCAATTTCGGTACACATGTCGAAATGGGCTGCCTTTGCCTTCCTCAGTATTTGAGAAAGTGGTCAGATGCTTGGGGATACACTCTCGTCCGTCGGATGGGGGCATGAAATGGCGGTCCCGGGAGCAGGAATGGGAGTGAACTCACCCCTGCCTCGTTATCCTCTGAACACTTATCGAAAAGAGAAGGCTTGAAATAAGCCGGTGTTTATCTACGATCTAACATCAAGTAAGCTACTGTAAGGCTTCCTGATCCTTGGGTCTCTAAACTCAACTAAAGTCATGTAATCTTATCAGATATGTTTCCTTTTGGTCTAGCATGGTACCACTATAGATCACAACAAATCAATGGACACTGCTGTTTTAGGGAAGGTCCCCGGCTTGACAGAAGGTCTGATGTCTCCACAGAGAGAGTCAAACTCAAACCATGCTCCTGTTATACACTACAGGTGTGTGTATGATCAAACAAACACACACTGTTACAAATGAATTTCAGAAAGGTCACAGGCTTTACTTCTCACATCACAGCTCCATACCGACAACACATACAGCATAATATATTCACAGCAGATGGACGTATACTTTGCATAATTATTGATTCATCATTGCCAGTGATCATGAGAGGAAACAATAATTCAAAAGAGAAGAGGTGATTGTAAATTATTGCAACTGGCAATACAAGTTTGGTGTTATAGTTTGAGTTAACGTCACTATACGTATAACCTTCATCTAATGCGCGTTACGAGGTACCTAGAAGCAAATGACAAAAGATGAGAACTTGGTCTTCACCTGTCAAAAAAAACAGAGAGATTTGCCCTCATTTGTCTAGAGTTTATAGATCCTAATTTATATTCATTGATGATGAATGTAACTTTTCAAATTATTCCATCCCACATTTCTTAACTAGGTGGAGTCAAGAGTGAATTTGATAAATTTCGGGTAGATAGGGCCCAAGTTCCTTAGCCTCACCTACGAATTCACTGCTCATAATTGCATGCAGTGTTGGAATTATGTACAAATTTGCTACATGTATACCTATAGCTAGCTACTAGTAAAACTGATTTGAGCAAAGAAAATGCAGAAATTAAGTTGAGAACTTACGCCAATTTTGAGCTATTATTAACCACAATCAGTTGCTAATGATGGTATATTTATCATTTTTAAATTTCTCCATTTATTGAAGTTCTTTTATACACATACATATGAGACACTATGAACTAAACAGACTACATTTATATTTCTTTTCCCCACGGTTTAGTGGTTTACAGTTGCCATGACAGCACAACAATATGAGCTCTGATCTTCTATTGTCTGATCTCCTAAGTAGCAAATAAATGACAGTGTAACTTGAATAAAAGAAAATAAGAAATGAACAATGGTTACCGACTGGCTTTTTATGACATATTAGTCTTTAGGAAAGCAAACTAATTCTTGGCTACAACAGGCTTCATATCAGTGATCTCACAGTTACAACATTAAACAATTACAAGCAGTAATTAAGCATTTCAAATCATATTCTACCCAAGATAATTTCCGCTCTTTTCAAGTAAGACGGTAAAGAGAGGGCTACCTCTAATTAAGAAAACTACGACAATATTGTACCTTTCTAAACCAAATGAACATAACTCAATCTAAAACCATTTTGTCAACCAGAAACTATTTTCATTTGAGTTTTAATCACATAAAAGGGTATATCAACATTTTTTATGTATTATTTTTATTTTTTTATTTTATATTTTATCGTTTCTCTGTTACTTTATGAAATTAACTGGCAAAACCTAATAATCTAATGTACACTGAAATGGGAATTTAGTGCAAAGTATCACAACTTCCCCTGAACCAAAGTTTTGAATCAGCCACTCTTGAAGTTTTCAAGCTTTTATAATTCAAGTAGAGGGTACTACACAAGATGATACTAAATAAACAAGGTCTAGGTCCACAGCGATCATTCACTCACAACAAAGCTGACAACCACAACTCAACAATCTAACTCTCCCCTATTTTATTTACTTTATATCGACTGCTGTACACTTCTTTCAGGACAGTAGATAATCCCTTTCCACTCTGCTGAGGTAATTCAAGAAACCACTCCCTATAACTAGTGTGATAGGCAATTCAAAAATGTCACAATTCATTGGTCAGAGCACAAAGTTTGCTCGTATAACAATAGACCAGGGAGCTGCTACTAGCTCCCTGAATAGACTAAACTTGGACATGTATACAAGCAATTTGGAATCATTGAAGAGAGACTCTCTCTATTGAAGGGAACAATCTCTTATATAGAGGTAAAGTGGTACTACTACCTCTAAGTCTTACCAAGGCATACAATGGACAGATAACAATGACAATAAAACTGGGGTTTAAGTATTAAAAGGCAAACAATAAAGGGAAATTTACTGAGTACAGTAAGTGCTGTATATATGCTATGATGTTACAGGAGTTGATTTTCGGCATCACTTCACTCAATCGTCACTCAAATTTTCTCATCTACAGGAAGCTGGGGGGAGGGGGGGTGGGGAGGAGGGTGTGGAGGGAGGGGTAGAAACAAATTAAAGAGAAGCAGGAGGCAAAGCAAGAGGCAAAGGGGAAGAAAGAAGCCCTGCTTAACACTCCTGGTAGGATGTAGATCACTTTTGTAAACCCAAGAGTGGGTTTACATAGTAAACCTGAGTTAAAAATAGTACTAAAAATACTTACTGAACTGAACTAAAAATAGTAAAACTGAGCGATTTCAATCAAATGCAATGCAAATGTGCAAAAGAATTTGGTTAAAATGGCTTCATTTGCTCTCAAAGATTCCTACCAAACTTTCTTCCTCTCATGTCAGAGAAATATATTGGATATGTTCTGGTTTATTTGAAACAAGTTGTTTAGAGACTGTTAAAGTCATTTATTTTTCACATTTAAATGTATGCTAAACTCAGACCCAACGAACAAGTTTGGATACATGAAGAGGGAGGAAGGGTGGGGAGGGGAGGGGGAGGAAGGGTGGGGAGAGGGAGGGGAGGGAGCATGGGAAGAGATGTTTGCTCTCACAGGAACCTTAAATTTTACTCCAATGAACGTGAACATTTTTGAATTTGTGGGAGGTGGGAGATTACATGTGACAGAAAAGTTGCCCAAAAAACTGATGTATCAGTGTCTTTATTCACAAAATTAAGGTTCAGTTTACATATTTCAAACAAAACATGAATCCCCATATTTATATCATCTTCATATCCTTATCTGTCTAACACATTTCAAAACAGCACTTGATAAATGACGCCTTTCAATTCTACTATTCCCGTAAACAATTTATGCTTGTAAGATTTCTGTAAACACTGCAAAGAATAGTCTCAAATGGAGCTTAACAATTTTGCAGCCTTGTATCAAACAATTCCTGCATGCAGAGACTGACCAGAGTTTCCTATAAATTGCCTTTCAAAACTATGAGAAAAATGTGTGACACATTATAACAGAACAGTGTAAACAGCAAAATCAAACAGAACAATGACCATTGTTGTCAAACAAAAGATTGAAACAAAAAACAAAACATTGTTCTTTTGACATGAACATTTTGCTGTGCAAGCTAGAATCAGTGGCTGATCCTGGGCAAGCTGCGAATCCAAGAGGAAACAACCGAGATTGCTGCCATCAATTTTAAGCCTTTTGTTTCACAGCCAGCAGTTTATTGTTCTGTGGTTTGTCTGTAACATGTATGCTAATAAACAATATCTTGAAAATTCCTAATTTATTTTGTTTACATGTTGTCATTATTGTTGTTATTTTTGTTTACCAGTATGATGGTGCCCAATTACCTTGACCACTTCATCCTCTTCTAACAGTCGTCTGTCAATATTTATGACTTTTCTATGAATAAATATGGATCTCCACTCCTAACCAAATTAATTACAGCATTTTCTGTGTGTTGTTTTAAAAATGAAATACAACTTGTGAAGGTTCGATATGAGCACCTTGTCAATTAAAACCACAAAACATCTGATTTTCTCCTACACTTATACCACAAGAGCTATGATAACTGTGTATCAAATAGTGTACAGTGAACAATAAGGCTGGTAAAAACCTATCCCTACTCCACTCAATAAGACTGGTAGAAGCCTATCCCCTACCCCACTCAATAAGACTGGTAGGAACCTATCCCCTACCCCACTCAATAAGACTGGTAGAAGCCTATCCCATACCCCACTCTTTCCCTTTAACTCTTCATTTCCCATTAGCTAGAATAAGGACCTTTTTTCTTAATCCATCCCAAAGCGTATACAGTAGTAGGTTTACTGTTAAGTGCAACATTTGGCCCAATCAAAATAGCTCGTTTACCCAGACAATGATTCCATCTCCAAATCTCTGTAAAAAAAGGTTCTGCTACTTGCAGGTAAAATATCCACCAATCAAAAGCCTGTAACTGGACAAATCTGAAGTACTTACTTGGAATAGAAATAACACATATCCATACGATAACAGATAGTTTACAAAACTCCATTACTCAGGGTAAATAATTCATGATTTGATCACTGTTAAAAGGCAAACTTGATCTGACTGTAGCTTTATATTCCATTTAAGAGCTCCTTCAATTCGACAAACACATCCTGCCTGAAGGATACAACAAAACTATTGTTTTTTGTTTTTTCCTTCAATTTTTGCTTTCCAAATTTTCTCTCCAAAAGTGCAGCTTGCTTGACCGATATGAGAGTTGCAGAAACAATGAGCAATTAAATCACTTGTGAAATTCACACGGTCCAAATTTTTTTTTATAGCATCCTGCTCCTGAAGAAATTAAGGTACAGAGTTTATCTGGAGGACAATAGCAGCACCTGATGTGTCCTCCCTCCAGTAGAGGGGTTGATGAGTGACTAAAACCACAGACAGGATTTCAAACTCAACTGATAAAAGTATAATCCTCTTTATTTTAAACCACTGGAAGGGACAACAAGACACTGCTGTTCGGATTCGCTTTCCCACATCAGGTTCATGTATTGATTCGAGCTGTTATGGTCTCATGCACAAACCCAATGCCAGAGTATTTGCTTAACGCCTGTACCAACACAAAGGCGCCCGATGCTTAACTGTGAACAGTCAGTTTGCATGGGACTGAAAGGCTCGAAGCAAACAGGGGTTGGGAGGGGAGAAGGAGAAGAGCAAATATATGCTCTCTCTCTCCATTTGGATTGGCGGGAGGGAGCATTTTGGTTATGGACACTTATGTTTTTGGCATGATAAACAAATGCTCGCCTATATCTCTTGTTATGTGACAAAACAATACAATATTCTATAACAGAGTTGAACTTGCAAGCAAGTGCAGTGAAGCCAGGTTAACAGATGCTGGACAGTACTATTGTTTCGTTCATGACAATGGTCAAGGAAACCATTTATCCTTGGGTCTAGTTTTAAATGATCTTCGTTGGGTAGGATGCTATCAATTGGGTCATTTGTCACAAATGAACACATATTTGTACGAAACCACCTCATTTTGATGTGTACGCCGAGGATAATGAAGTAGATGGAACATTTTCACTTCCTGGACTGAATATTATCTTCCCCATTCTGATGGATGCAAAGTTAACACAGAGTATCTGATGACTTTCTCAATTTATGCTGAGATTATTTGTGAAGGTATTAAACATCACTGCAGTAAACATTGTACTAAAGATGAAAGCCATCAAGAAAAGACCAATTTTCTACTACCAAACCCTTTGATTGAACAGCAGGGCCTCGGTCAAGTGCACAGATGACTGCCATTAAGTACCACATAACTTGACCATACATTAACTTCAGTAAACTGGTGGGCACAAAAGTTAATCTTGTCGGTCACACAGAAATTTTGTTCCCAATCCACGAGCCACAGCACCCAAGGCAGTTCCTACTTTCATGTGGAAATACATGTTCTAAATATCTGCATTGTCCATCTGTTCTGTTAGGTACATCCTATGGCAAGTAGAACTCCCCAGAAGTATGTATACTTCATGGCTTCCTTTCTGTGAATTTTCATTGTCACAATGGCGATTTATGCGGCGAAAGACATTGCTTCGTTATAAGGTCTTGCAAGTCGCATTGATAGGTGGATTGAAGACCACCTTGAAGGTCACATACTTCCCCCCACCCCCACCCCCTGCCCCCTGTGATTTAGTACACTCCATGCAAATTTTATAGACATGTAGTTTCATGCCTCTTACTCCCAAATCCCAAAGAAACACTTATTATTTATTGCAAGAGTTCTATATGTCTTTTCAAAGCCTGTGAAGTACTTCATCAGGATTACCAAGCCCAATAAATCCATTCACTAACTTAATCATGGTTACATCACATACAGACAAGTGTATTAATACCACAGAACTTAGTTAAATTTAGATAAATTGACTGTTTGATAATAAGCTGATTGTGTCCATATATATATATAGCTACACTGCTGGACCGTTTATGGAGTTAATTGCGTGTTTACCTCACGACAGACTTAATCCATGAACTGATAAACATTTAAACAGGCTTATTCCCATCAGCTGATCAAACTTAATTCAAGAGACCCTGATCGACACGATGAAACTGGAGGCCCATCAGAGAAGGTGATTGACGTGAGAGAGCGGTAAATATTGACGGAGACACCAAATTAACCCACGGACCCCCCATCGGAGTGCTCGGCTCTTTGTCTTTGGTTCACAGTGTAAATAAAACTATAGAGTATTACTCATAATTAATTGTAACTAGATTCAAATTAATCAACCATGAAACCAGAAGTGAACCCAACTGTCATGTTTAGCTAAATGTTTGTGATCAACAAATCCCCATCCACTTCCCCCTCCACCCCCCCCCACCCAGGCATCTTACACAATGTTTGTGAGATATCATAGTTTAAGGTCATGTCATGGCACTAACACAATGCCAACTACAACACAATGTCATACTGTCTAAAGGAGATTAAAATTATCGCTTTCTCTTTATTTTCAGTTTCAGTTTTGGTTCAAGGTGAACACGAACAGTGATCGCATACTGAAAAATTATGCCAGCAAGAGGCCATATTCATAACTTCAATATGCTAGATTCAGCCTTTTGCACAATCTGTTACTACCTCAGGATGTAAACATTGTAATTCACATAAAATACAACCGTTCAATGTTCAAGCGGATGTGGTTTGATGATGTCATATTTAGACTTGCCGAAGTCTTCAGTATTGTGTGTGAAGGGGACACATCAATACTGCAATATTGATGGCAGAAATGGAAAGAAGATTTTTTTCACCATAATTCTTAGCTGTTATTTCTATGTTAATGATGCTGGTTTTGTTTGCTTCTGCTCTCATTAAGACAGTCCATCAACTGTTCCTTTCCACCAACTAAATATTCATACATGTAGCTGTTACATAACTTCCAAACCAGTGGGATGCCCTATAACTACACACATACAATAACACACTTTGACACGGGCTGCTTATCTAGGACTTAAACAATTCCTGCTTATCTTGAGTCAATAAGCCAATCAACGCAGAGAATTTATAGAATCAAACATTTTTACACAAAACTGTAAGACACAATAACAGCCTACATTTTAGGTGTTGCATGTCAACAAACCTGGGTCAAATTAAATGACCTCCAAATGTAATCCTTCCACAAACAGATTAGCTTCTTTTTTTTCTGTTTTTGGTGAGGATAAGGAAGTTAAAACAGACACAAAACCCCAACCATCACTATTTATCTACATGATAGAGATTACCGTCATAAACAACTTCCACAAACAGGTAATAAGCAAAATCTTATTCCATATCGCAGATTTAATGATCCTCCCCCACACTATACAAAAGACTTCATCAACTCTACATAATGACATCATGTAACTGAGCCACCTGTGCTTCAGTTTTGTTTTTTACACTTCTCTGTATTTATTACAACATTTTTTTTTCTGTCATGGAGGTGGCTTCTGCAAATGTTGAATCAAAAATACTGAAGCTCTTGAAAAAGACCTTATGAAGGCAGTGTTTTCAGAATCAACCTTTGTCAACATTCTACCTTGAAATATGAAATATAATATGAAATAGTTTTCTTGAAAATAAGGAAAACTATAAAAGAGAAAGTATTTAAGACTTTCGGATCCTAGTGACACTGCGACGTGACAGATTTACATAATGACAGATTTACATAATGACAGCTCTTAGACATTATTTTCTAAACTAGGATATCTCCCAAACAGAGCAAGAATTCCCTTTTAACTGTGTGTGTGGGGGAAGTTGTTCTTCATAAAGATCTCTGTCACGGTTCTGTTCTCTGTCACGGTTCGGTTTGTGTTCCCTTAAACACATACACACAATTATGTAATGATCAGTCTTAAAATACTTCATGTCCTTTTGGTTTAACCACACTTGGGGAAGATATTTCAATATAGACTAATGCAACAAGTTCTCACTTAAAACCATAAAACCAGGCTTCGCTGAATGAAAGATAATTTTCTACCAAAACGGGAAACATCCCCAGTTTTGTCTCCTCATTGCTTCTTTGCCTTTATTCACAAAATTTAGGTACTTCTTTGTTTC
>JAIPMN010002943.1:0-12799 GCA_020650975.1 Apostichopus californicus | reverse complement strand
CTCTTGGCTGGGTGAAACTTGGATGGTATCTTAGTTTGCTGTTTTATGATTGATACATGTAAAAAAATCGATGCACATGACAAAAAGGTGGAAAAAAGCGACCCAACGCGACCATATATTTTCAATTTTAATATGCGTATATATTTGTATTAATTACAAGGATATATTATGCGGTGTTTGTCCAATATGGTTTACCATACAAGTGTGGGTTACTGTTGGCACTTCCTCACTGCCCTATTTATTGCTAATAGCAAGTTGTAAAGCAGTCTATAGGACAAGGTCATCCTCCAGCCACTTTAGACTGGACACTCCATAAATAGACTTTGACAGTTAAGCTGACCACAGTCCAATTGGTCAAAACCACAGTCTTAAAGGGAAAATGCTACTCAGATGACCGAGATAAGATCCTGTGTATTTACTCAGATTTAAAATAACTTTAACTTTAGAAAAGACAACTTATGTGCTCAAAAGTGACATGAGATACAATGCATAAAGGGCTACCAAAGAAATGACAGATGTAAGAAACTGGAGTGTTAATGAAGATATGGATGGGAGAGGGAACAGGCCTAGAATCATCTAGGCCTAGAGGAACAGGCCTAGAATTTTACAATTTTAGCCACTTACTACAGAAAAGCCAGTGTGTAAAAACGCTGTTTGTTAAAATTAAATTCCCACTGGAATTTTCCTTTAATTAATAATACAAAACCAACATGTGTCTACGGGCAGAAAAAAATTAAATTGTCTTTGTCCTTCTACAGGCAAATATCAAAATTCACCAGCTTTTAGCTGGTAAAAATCATGAAGTTTGTGATGTGGTGAAGAAGTTCGAAAATAAGCTGAAAATGCTTTCTTGATATCCTATAGCAGAGCCAAACAACCCGAGAACTCTATAAAAAGTCCTTTAATGTTGAGTCATACAATTTTATCAGTGGAAGCCAGTGTTCGCACCATCAGTCTTGATCAATTTGTCAGGGGGTCTCCCGGGTTACCCCTAGTGGAGTTCCAAGGGGAAGGCCCATGGTGGGGGGAGGGCAAAGCAGAGAAAAGTCAGCTTTTTAGGCTCATTTAGTGATATGAAAGCTACAAAAACGTACATAGCTCTATGAAACAAAATTAGAAAAACCTGCCACTCACCCGGCTAACTGTTCCAATTACTAGCTGACTCAATAATAGGAAGGAGTAGAAGGCTACAGTGTAGGGCCCATTGATATAACCACTGAACTATGTCATTCAAATATGCCTGTATCCATATCGCAAGCTTCCACCGAGCATTGAAAAAAGTTCCTCCATTTTCAAAAGGAAGGAAAGTATCATCAACCACTTATAAATGGACTAAATAAGTCGGCTTCAATGATCGTTAGAGGTTAGTCCTAATATTATAGAATACACATGTATACGGCTCATTGCGTGAAACACTCGGTGACCAGTACTGCACAGTGCATCTTATGATTATTTACGCAGAATTCAACCAAAGCTTTCTTTGCAAGTTGTGGCATGTTTGTAAAGTAGATGCGGTATAATAACTTTAGCCGATTGTAATATGAATATGTTACTCAACAGATATAAATGTATGTAAAGAGAGCTTTTATTGTTTTGGACATCGTTGTTTTCATGTTTTTGTGCTGCGTTATTATTATTTTATGTTTTATTGGGGGGGGGGGATGGGATTTTTGAACTCGTCATTGAAGAATATTTGATTGCGAACATTGGTGGAACGTTAGGACTATTCATCCTTATGATGGGTATTTCAGGCTGTGATTTAGCCATGCACACAGGTTTCCAGCCTTTAAATAGCCTTGTAGCACTGTACACTATTATCATGACTACATGGTCAAATAATTGAAAGAAAGTATTACTCTGCTGTTATTGCAGGGAGGAGTTCCAACAACTTGCCCAAATTAGTGCTGTTCTGCTTATGAGTGTGTTAACTGTTGGTTTACCTACGTGGGACTTACCTACGTTACCCGAACTGAAAATGTCTTTCTTATGATGGAGATTGGTTAGACTACAAATTGTGACCCTGTATGGTGGTAAGGGTGATGATGGAATATACTGTAAGTGCATAAAATAAATGGAAATGGAAAGAAGGATGGAATGGTAGATCGGTTCCTGTAATTTAATGACCTGGCCAAGAAAGCAGAGACATTATAAGGAAGTAAGATGAACAAGTTCTACCCCTTAGCTGATGAATATGCGTAAAGCTTGAAATCAGCAGTGCATTGCAAGTCTGCATACAGAACTACAGTATATATATTATATACATGGACATATCCGTCTGCATACAGATCTACAGTATATATTACATGGACATATCCGTCTACATACAGAACTACAGTCTATATATTATATACATCGACATATCCAACTGCATACAGAATTACAGTTTATATATTAAGTACATGGACATATCAATCTGCATACAGAACTACAGTCTTTATATTATATACATGGACATATCCGTCTGAATACAGAACTACAGTCTATATATTACTGTATATACATCGACATATCCGTCTGCATACAGAACTACAGTCTATTATATACATCGACATATCCGGTATGCCATCAATACAAAAAGCAAGCACAACCACAGTACCCTGGCCTCTGTGATGAGAAATCCCCCCCCCCCTTCCCCCGTCCCCATACAGCTAGGAAAAGTCTTATGCCATCTTAAAGATATCATAAAACAACTGTTAAGATAACATTGTGCCACTTTTGATGGCATTATGGATCCTACATAGGGTCCTGTATGTGTGTTGTTCATAATCGGTATTGGGCCAATTCTCTATGCAACTACTATTAATCTGCATTTACTGATTATTGCAGAATCTGTAAAAGACTAAGTTAGATATGTATAGGTTTCATGTGTTGCCTTACTGTTAGTAATAAATACACTATGATTTAAGTTTAGACGCTTGATGCCACTCTGGTTATAAAATTGACATACCCCCTCTAAATGACATGCCACCTGATATACACAGTATCAATGATCATCATGTTCATAGTACCAGTACAGTGATTATATATCCAGCCGGTGCCTTTATTAATGTCTTCCCAAATTCAAACACCAGGTCATCCAGGTTGTAAGATGAAGTGTGTCCATTACAACTCTGTACCATATTGTATAAATGCTAACATTGGTTTTACTAAAGAAAGTTGTCCCAAACTGTCAGTGTCTGCTATTATGCAATGTCAGTATAAACACACTCTTGTTAGTTTGTTGATTTGCTATCACGTAATACCTAGTACTAATAGAAACACTGTTTATTTATCAAACAAACTATCAGAGGATCCTTGTTGTGATTAGTATGTTTACCAGTTAATTTACACTCTCGACTCTGGTAAAGAAGCTTTTATTTAGAACAGTGCAATACTTTCATGAGTGGGTCTTCTGGCTACAGTGGTGGATTGAGCCAGGCCTAGAATTTTGCAATCTTTATCATTTGCTATAAAATACAAAACAGTGCTTAAAAAAATCTACTGGCTATAAAATCAAGTTCTGGCTGGCATTTTCCTGAATTACAACTCACATTGATCAGTTACTGTGCAGGCTAATGAGTGTAACCCATTAATATTTGCTGATAAAAAAAATTAAAAAACAGTAATACAGAGCTTAAATTTGGTACAGAAATTATGCATTGTTTGTAATTAACTAATGATTATTAATCAATCGAGTTATCATCTGGCAGTAAAATGCAAGTGCCTATGTTGCAACTTCTGGCAAACGATGCATTCCACTGGCATTTAGCTAGTAAACAGATGAATCTTTAGGCCTGTTGGCTGCTTTACGATGAATCAAATAGTGTACAGTACTTGTGATTGCCCATGTAGAGCTCTGATGTTAGCTGTTTGCCCTTTCTGTAATCATGTCTTAGAACAGAAAAAAAGGCAGTGGACCACATTTAAGCAGGATTGTTCATTGTTTTGGTTTAAATTTTGATATTGTTTGAGAGTAAGATCAATGCCATAGATTAAGCCTAAGCAAGAGAGAACCATCCCTTTAAGCTGTCCCAAGGTTGCCAGACTGATCAGGTATTAGTAGTGGGTCATGTTGTATAATATATTGCAGTGGCTTAAGGCACACCCTAAGCCTTTGACCATTGGCCTGTGATTGACTAAGATCAATGCCATGCATTAAGCCTGAGCAAGAGGGAACCATCCCTTTAAGCTGTCCCAAGGTTGCCAGACTGATAGGGTATTAGTAGTGGGTCATGTTGTATAATATATTGCAGACTTGGCTTAAGGCACACCCTAAGCCTTTGACCATTGGCCTTTGATTGACACTTCAGGAAAGTCTTGTTATTTGTTGTTAGGTCATCAGTTATATTTGGAAGTAATGCAGATCTATTTCCTGAGGTAAAAAGGTTTTCAAAGGTTATCCTTTACTATTTTATTCATGAGTAAGTAGGTAAGGGAGGCCTAGGTAGGAACTATATACCAGAGGATGAAATGCAATGTAAAAACTGAATTTATAGATGATATCATAGATGTAATTTGTTTTTGTGTGGAATGTATTTGAAGTTGTAATGTGTTAAACATATCCCCTTGAATTTATTTTGGCTGTGTTGATAGTGATTTTGGTTATTTTGACTTTTATATCATTAAACGTATAAATTGCTTGAAGTTGCAAACAGTAGCAGTGTCAGAGAAAATGAAGTAGATTCTGTCATGACAAAAGATGGCCATATAGGTTAGTGTTTACACGGGTCCAAAAATCGGGAACCGGGTACCCGTCAGGTATCTGGGTACCCAGAAAAAATTGTGTACCCTAGTGTATCGCGATTTTCAAGAAATTACATATTGGATGCTATACTAAATGAATTATATTCTCCACTGACAATGTTTTCATGTTCAAATAGGTGTAAGATAAGGTATAAAACCTTCCTCAATAATTTCAGTTTGCTTTTGTTTCTTTTATTAATTTGTTAATAACTTCATATAATTAACATCTCACTGCCGCCGCTGCTTATGTTTGCTCTCCACCTCTATTGTGATTATTATTTTTTAGTTATCCCACTATAACCCATTAGTAACATCTCGTAAATTTCCTTGTCAGTCTTTCGTTGTGTGAAATACACGAATGAAAAAATAACAATTGTGAGAATTCTTTCAATTGCTTCCACATGGTAGCCTAACACCACACTAAGTCAAAGGGGAAATCTAGCCTAACCATCTGTTTATTCGCTGAAATTGTGACGCAGTTAAAAGATATCCATGGAATACTTTCAATATTGCTGTTATCTTCGACCACATGGTAGCCTGACACCACACTAAGTCATTGGGAAAAAAAACACACTTTGCGTAGGATTCGGGTAGTAAATTAGGAACCGGGTAGTATCGCGTCAGATGGGTACCCGGGTACACGGATACCCGTGCATTCACTAATATAGGTAGATATTTCAAGAAGCTGCTTGTATTCACATTGTTCAGGAATTGATAATTTAAGGTTTCTCACTGGATTTGTAACTTTAGAGAGTGTGTTGACAGATTAATATCTGGGATATAGCAGTTTCAAACAAGTCTCTTTTTATGATTTAATATTGAGAGCAAGTAAAAATGCTATAATTGATGGAAGCATTTACGTATTTTACATATTTATACTGGATTTTAATCAACTTCAAACTTTTAATAAACTTCAAACTATAATTAAGGACTGCACATATTTTGTGCCCAACTGTATTTAGCTAGTTGCTGGTCTAATGTTAGAACTAGCACAGAAGTTAACATTTAGTAAGGTATTAGCGTAGCGCACACAGACGAACAGTACAGAGACCTTTAGTTAAATCTGTGTCAAGGGTACAGCAGACAGATATCCGGACGTCTGGAACCAGCATATTTCTATTATTATTTGATAGAATTAAATATGCGTTGTATGTTATTGATGCTGTTTTGCATAAGCAATCCAGTCTGCTTTGGCTTCCCTGTTGGTATATTCCTACCAGCCAAAGAACAGAGTCAATCTCGATGGAAATTGTCAATGTCTTTAGAGTTAGCATCCCAAGACCTCTTCTGTAATAACCGACTATCAAATGCCTCCTAGGATGGCTTGCAATAGTCCACGATAGTTATCGTGAAATTCATAACATGAAGAAGATCCTGCTAGGATCGAAACGTCAGGCCAACTACTTTTACACAAATTCATAACATGCGTGACGAAGTTATGATACAACACCATCACTTTCTTAGATCAACATTACCAGTATCCACCATAGTAATAGTGACCACTACGAGGATTGGGTGGAAGGATAGGCTAGTGTTTTTCCAAATGACTTGCTGGCACATTGGTAGGCAGGTCTTACAGTGAAAACCCCTCCAAAAAAATGACAAGAGCAGTTGAAAGATGGGCCGGGCGGTGAAAGTTGGTTGAAATAGGGGCAGGGCGGGCAAAATGAGGGGCGAGCTGGCCGCCCCTGTGAAACAGCGAAGCTAGGCCACTGGCTGAGTAAGAGAAGAACATTAAGTTAGTTGTAATTACATGTGTGACGTTCTTAACTGCAGTTTCAACATTAGCTGCTGGAAGAGAAAACTTTAACAAGTGACTTACAAATAAGTGTAATCTATCTGTGATAGAGTTCTGGTCAATCAATTTCTTATCTGTTGCAAGGAAAGGAAGGATAGCAATTCAGAAATAGAAGTAGTTTAATTTACTGACATGCATTGTTCCACAGTACCTGCATTTCCAAATGGGGTTCTCCAGGCTTGCATGAAGTACATAGGGGGCGCTGTGCTATCTAGTAGAAACTTGGCAAGTTGTTGTCTCTGACTGCAGACTGTACAGTAATGTACAGCATTGATCACTAGTACACAATTGGTTGCTTGTTGGTACAGTAGTTACTGAAGAAGAGGTCTTTTATAGAACATATTTTGAAGTTTCATGTCAAATTAATCATTTGAAGCACCTTATCCTGCTTTTCTATATACAGCCTGTTTTTTTTTAATTTTTGTTGGCCAAACTGCAAATGTGGAACCTTGGAACTAGTGCATATGTAAGCCAATTAACCCAGTGTGATCTCATGCTTACGTGTGAGAGCTTTCACAAGATCATGTTATTTTGATTACAAATTACGCGTATTAGAACCAATATGACAGCGCCCTCTATCGAAAGCCGGAGAGCCACATTGTTCAACCAAACTTTGCATTTGTATTATTTAGTATGTTGGCTGAAATTGAAACTGTAAGCCTGATCGTATTACTGTACCTTACTATTGCTTATTTATGAAACATCAGTAATATTGCTGTGAATGCTAAAAGGGCTGAACTGATCCGAGTTTGATGTCAGTGAAGATCGAGGATAGCCATTTGAGGCTTCCTTAGTATCGATTGCGATTAATAATTTGTGCTACTGTAAATTACATTGTGATATTTGTTAAAGAAATATAATGATTTTGTTTATATCATACATTTATGATGGCAGTCATGCGCTACTGTATATTTCGTTTTATTTTGTTGATTTCAGACGAGCGTATTTGAAATGGCCCTACTGTACGTATGTATGTACGTATGTATGTATGTACATATGTAAAACTAGTGTAACTTCTCTTCTTAATTTACAGCGGTAATATTCAAGCACTTAACATTGATTGTTGGAGCCTGATGTTTAAACTGTCTTTTGTCCCTTCTGCTGTTTGGTGTAAACCAGTACAGGTAATTTTTTTATTGTTTTTTGAAATTATGGTTAGATTGTTCAGATTAAGTATCATATTCAGAGAACTTGGGTAATACCATTTGAATATAGGGTTGACATTGCTGCAATGGGAGCAATCTTAAGTTGTTATGTTCATAACATGTATTTATGTTATTTTTGTCTTGCTAGCACAGAGTTTGATCCCTGTGATATGATATATGCATACAATTAATGTAACATCAAGTGTTTTATCTCATCGAGCTTATCCTATAATGTTGAAAGAGCCCTAAGTAGGAGAAAAGTAGGCAAAATACACTGATTTGTCACGTACCCGGCCTATACCGTACCCCTTTGAACATGAGTAGTTACCAGTTATCAGCAGAATGTGTTGCCCCGTTACTTGTACGGTTTGCTGTATGTCTGGCTTGCCTGTCTGGTGACCTGTAGGTCATAGTGAATACATCACACACACTACACTGTAAGCTCAGTACAGCAGCATGTGAAGTGGATTGACTGTTGTCTGATTTTGAATGCTGGCAAGTTTTAACATTGAACTAGCAGTGAGTGCTCTGTCTACTGTAAGGTCAGTGCGGCAGTGTGGAGTAACTATGTGACTGGATCAGATCGCTCAACTGGGCACCGTTCGCTTCAGTTCTATGGGTGCTGACTTAGTCGGCACTACAGGATTCATAAGCACCAATTTTCCTAGTGCATGAAGCATGATATTTTTCACGTTTGACGGTGAGTTTTATGGATTGTAGATCACTTTGAGGCATTTTTTGCTACTTTTGTGATTATCATGTTCACGTAAAGCATGCTTTTGATGATCAGAGTTATATTTTTGCTGTAAGTTTTGGGCTTAACGTTGGATGCATTTGGCAGTATAATAGAATCATAGGTCAGAGATGCTCATTTATACATTACCATAGCATAGGCGTTGGCTCTGTCTGCTACAAGGCTTGCGCGTCTGGCCTGTGACTGCTTATGTTGAAAGATGCATTTGTGCTTGCTTGTATTCAACGTTTGGGAAAAGATTTTCATTGGATTTGCAAGTTTGTTTAAGATATTGTTGATCTAGTCTTTCCTGTATGAACAATGATTTTTTTGTAACATTAATTGCATTTCACATTGTTCTTTGTATGATAAGTCGTGACACACCTTTGGACTCTCCTACCTGTTTAATTGTAACGATAAAGCTTGCAGAATAAGGAGTAAAGAATAATAATGCTTGTACGGAGTTATTTCCTATTACATTAGAAGCTGTGCGACATTAAAGCTTGTGCCCAAATCAGTCTGCATTTTATTGTTCATGAACGTGGCATGTTGAAATGTGTGCATTGGAAAATGTGCTACCCATGGTTAGTTCCCACCAAGAGTGTCACATGGTACGATTCAAAATGGCGGATCACTAAATTGTGCATGATGTTATTTGGCGGGCTGATTTTTGTGGATGTTTATCCAGTGGTGCAGCTCAATGATCTACTGTATCTCACAACTGTGGTGATGGTTGCCGAAGGAAGGGTTGTAACATGATGAGGTCATGTAAGTGACATTCATGTTTGGTCATAGACATGAGTTGGGTATTCAAAATAAGTGTATTGTTTGGCTTTACTGTAGAAGGCTGTTGTTGTGCACCAGTAGTTCTACTCAAAGCAGGGTTTTCCTGCTAGTCGTGCGCAGGCGCTAATATTTAATCAGTGTCTGTCTGTCTGTCTGTCTGTGAAGAAGGGCTAGGCTTCAGGCCTTGTACTCGCGATACGTAGAAGTCTGCACGGTTTTTCTGTATGAACCACTCCTTTAGATCGACCACGTTTTTCGTTGGTGTCAAAGTATGTTAACATCATCGTCATTTTTCCTTCTTTGATCTTCTTTTTTTTTTCATATTCAATTCCTTATCTTAGGTTTGTTGCATTTCTTCCACAGGTAAATTACTTGATGCTTTGTAGTTTTCTTTTTCTTCCCTTTTCTCTCTTTTTGTAATAATTACATTGTTAATTATTTGCATTTTTACACAACTCACCTTCCACTACTTTTCAAGTTTTGCTTTCTTACAATACAATCAAATTTAAATGAATTCCTAATTCCTAATTCAACTATGGTTTTCTTTAGCTTTACATTTAGCCAAGAAACTTGCTCAGCTGAAACTTTTATTGATGATAAGAAGACATTCTTTATAAAACTTGTAGATGGTCATTATTTATACAGCCCCAAACAAGCTTGGGAAAGAATTTATCAAATTTTTCTTTCCGTAAAAATGTTTCAATTTTGGTTATTTTATTTTGATTCATTATTAACAAATAAAAGCTATACCTAATACAGTTTAAGAATGTATAATTTACATTCTGGAGTCTAGAGGGGATACAAACATGATTTACCACGTTTATCATGTAGCCTGTACATTGCAAAACCCGGGGTCTTTAAGTAGTTAACAAATATTCATGTGCCGTAGTGCTTACTGATGTTTAGTTAGTGTTCTTCCTGATGTTTAGTTTATCATGTAGCCTGTACATTGCTAAACCAGGGGTCTTTAAATAGTTAACAAAGATTCATTATAGTGTTCTTCCTGATGTGTAAATCCTCCTCTGCACACACACATTTTCATATTCTCTCGTCCTATCCAAGTTGTTCCTGCAATTTCTCTGCCGACATTTACATCATGCTTAAATGATACTAGTACCAGCATTTGAACCTACAGAACTGGTTACTGTCATGGCAATAGCACTGGTTACTGTCATGGCAACAGCACTGGTTACTGTCGTGGCATGTTTAACACAACTTTTCATCTGGCTGATAGGAATGAATATGATGAAGCTAGAATCTACAGCCTAACGAAGAAGTAAACCCAACGATCATATTTGCAATATGACAGTGAATATTGTGATCCCCTTCCCCCACCCATCCCCTTTCCCCACCAATCCCCTTTCCCCACCAATCCCCTTTCCCCACCAATCCCCTTTCCCCACCCATCCCCTTCAAACATCTAAGGAACATCTTTGTCTGGTTGGGAGATGCTGTAGTTATGAAGTCATGTTGGAGGCTGCCATTTTCTTAAACGGTGATTTCATAGTACCACAAAACTGTTTACTTTTGCCTTTGTTTTATTTAATATTTTCACAAAAAACTAGCATTTGATATTGAGTCAGTAGTGGTAAGGAACCACAGAGCAGTCTGTGTTCTGGTTTTCACCCATGGATGGACATTTCAGATAGCTTTGCCAGGTACTGTACAATATTACTTCTTCAAAGGTAAATGGCCCAATAGTTTGGTTTGTTATATCAGAAAAGTAAGGGTTTTAATCACTCTGATGTCTTTGTGTTAATATACAAAACATCTTTTTGTTGCATAAGTTGTAGTTTGATCAAAGTTAGCTTTATTATTATAGCGTTTGACATCAGTAGCTAACGACAGCACATAGTCACTAAAGTTGACTACGGTAGGTACTGAGCAATCCTAAAGTTATAGCATTGGTAACAAATATATACTTCCTTGAAAAATACTGCATAACGTAATAGAACAGCATGCTGGAACCCAGCATACAACCTGAGAGAATTTTTGCATATGAAAAAGTTAGGGAAACAAATATGGTCGATGGCATTGCTAGCTTTCCAAAATGGCAAGAAAACATTGAGTGGGTTGACAAGATGTTCGGTGCTCCTACAAGGTTTTCCCAGGATTTGCTTTAATCAAATAAGATACTGAACAAGTGATGGTGTGAATCAGCGTGGGAAGGATTCAATTGCAAATAACAGTTTGTGTTTTGGTTTTTACTTGGAGATTATGACCCAATCATGTAATATTATGGGAGGTTGGGGGGGGGGGGTTTGGTTGGGGGCAGTATGGTGGAGTCAATGCAAATATGTTACATTAAATGTTGATATGAGCTGTTTACCTTTAATGATAGAATTGAAGCCTAAGTTTACTTTTGCACATCCCCAAGAAATAGGCCAACTTGCCCCAAGAGGTACGTACCTGTTATTCTCTATCAGTTTCATATCTCCAGACTGTGGACTCCTTACAACATAACCATAGTATGAGTGGCCCCTTTTCACAACGAACATTTAGGGCGTATACTTTCATTTAATAGTTTCTGCAAGGAGCCGACAAGTTCATATATTATCTTTCCGTCCACAGTTTTACCACATAAGTAGCCCTTTAAACAAAGACATTAGCAGGGAATAACATATCCTGTATTGCATAGCAAATTGCTTTGTAAACTGGCAAATTGCTTTGTAAAATGGCAAATTGGTTTTACAAAGATGTGCCGCAGTTCGGTACACAGGAACCATAGTATTTTATAATCTGAGAAAAAGTCCAGAGCTTTTAAAACGGATACACAAAATTCATCACTAAATTATTCTCTGATTGGGACTTATCAAATTGCTTCTTATAGTTTATGTCAATATTTTTCAGCTCTGCTGGGACCCTTCAAGTTCACCTATTATTTTTCTGTCCACAATGTTAGTAAAAGTCTCGGCCAGAACAAGCAACTGTAAATAGAGAAGATAGTTTGACAGCACAGAGGTCTTATAGTCCATCTCTTTAGGAAGAAACATTTTAAGACATAATGCAGGTTAAGTCCAGAGTCTGGACATTTGTTCTAACACCTGTGTATAGGTTTGGTTGCTAATATTTGGAAGTATAAAGGAAATTAGCTACTGTACAACAACTCAAATGTGAGTTAGGGATGCACCGGATATCCGGTCCGGCCAGACTATCCGGCCGGATAGTGAGCAATTATCCGGTTCCAGCCGGATATTTTTCAAAATCCGGCCGGATCTTTTTCAAAATCTGGCCTGAATTATTCCTTAAAAAGGTGTTGGTATTAACTTAAATCAATGTAAACTCTTTCCAAAAATCAATAAAAACATTCAAAGTAAGGAAAAATTAGGTTTAACATGTTTAATTTAATTTTCTCAATGGTCTGACCCACTGTTTCTAAAGATCAACCGAAATATTACAACTACTGTATTAATATGAAGCTATATATACAACAAATACAGTTTGCAGTGAAATCATTTCTTGCAGCCTTCATCAGTTTAATATTGTGCAGTTAAAATAGACCATTTATATACTTATCAGTCAAAATACTGTTCCATTGAATCTTTACTTTCCCATTATTGTTGGCATTCATGTTTTCTCTGAATTTTTATGTGTGAAACAATCTCTTATATGGTT
>JAIPMN010002941.1:0-25944 GCA_020650975.1 Apostichopus californicus | reverse complement strand
TACATGTATTGAGTAAAACTCTTACCATGCCATCTGTTTCGAGAAGATGTGTATATTCTGAGAGAATATCTCCCACAGAACTCTTCTTATTGTCTCTGATATTAAAGACACTGTGATACTCCAGACACGTAACCATCGCTAAAATAACACACTCCTCTGCATCATCTGTGAAGAACAATCATTGGTATCGTTTTAAGCAACAAAAAGTCACCAGATGCAAAAATTACCTCACTATTCAAAAATAAATGAATGAATGAATGAATGAATGAATAAATGAATGAATGAATGAATGAATAAATAAATAAATGAATGAATGAATGAATGAATGAATGAATAAATAAATAAATAAATAAATAAATAAATAAATAAATAAATAAATAAATAAATAAATAAATAAATAAATAAATAAATATTTACCTGATATCAATTCCAAAACTGTTGTGTAAACCAGCTTTGAAGGTTTAGGAGGGTCGCGAACAGACTTCTTTGTCTTATTTTGGTCCTTTCTCCTCACATATCGCAGTCGGTTTTCCAGGTAGCCTGTTGCTTCATGGCCACCTGTGCCAGCACAAAACTAGACTTCCTGAAATTTAGCAAAGACAACATATGTTAGCAAAATGTTACTTCTCTAAAAATTCAGAGCTTATTCTTATCACAAGCTTACTGTACAGCACCCACTTTTGCACACAGTATGGTATATGAACACAATTTGAAAAGACCTGTATTTGGCCAATTTTTCCTTACCTTTGTTGCATTTTAAAACATATTGCCATAAATGAAGTTTACAGAATGTTTCAATGCGGATCTCATATCCTTCCGATCTATTTCCATGTACAGTATAATGAAATCAGAGAAGTTTCAGCAAACCATTTAGTGCCATTTAGTGTGTTATTTTGCCCCTCTTTTTGCCATTACTGGGCAAGACCATATGCAACTTTATGCTAGGGTGCATCGGTATAAGCATTAACATATAGCGGCATACCCGCTGACGAATACTCTGGTATAACCGGGTATACCTGAAATATTCGCGGAACCACTACTTCCAGCGTTGACTGTACTATTACACAATACCATGAACCTATGGACACTAGCCTACAAATGTATTTGCGATTTAATGATGACTTTACCATATCTGTGTTTTTTCTTTTGCAGCAACTTATTTAAATATTGATTAGTGTAGAATTTAGAATCAAATATAAAGCTAAACTTAATTTCAACATTACATATTAATAGTGTATGAACGTCTTCTACAGGTCTTTGTGCCTTCGAATTGGCTCTAATTTAGTGCACAAAGGCCTCATTCAGTCATTGCATGAAATGCCTATCCCCTTGTTAATTACATTGATTGACCTACAGTAATACTTATACTGTCTATTCTTGCATTTCAGTAATACTGTTTGCCCTGTAGCACCATAGAGGCTTCACAATAGTACTGCATACTGTTGTGTATAGGCATGTACAGTACTGTAGTAACTAGTATACTGTACAGTACAGTCAATCAAAAACGTAGCGTTTAAATTTTTCACACCACACGCTACACACTAAAGTGTACACTGTATAACGCTAGGCCAGAGTAAACCCGTGACGGAGTGAGCATAGCTTCTCACATCACTAACCTTATTGCGTATGATTAACACAACAAACGAAATGGAAAGTGTCTAATAACTCACCTTTGAAATTCTTGACGTACATCTCCAATCCCCATTGAAGTAATTTTGCTTCTACGGGATTCATAAGAGTATTTCGTGAGTGCAAAGTTTCGAAAAGATGGCGTCTGTGTAAGACCGTGTACGAATAGCGTACGTTCGAGCGCTGCACGCACTCAAGCACAATCAAAGCTTTTGTCACATGATGTACATCAGCCAATAGCATCAAGCGCTACGTTCTGATCAGGAACAGTACAATGAAATGATACCATGACTAATGAAATTGAATCGGGAATGGTTGAATTTTATCCGGGAATGGATAAAACTTATCCTGAAAAGGATGAAACTATTTTTATCAGGAATCCGGGTCACAAAAATGACCCGGAAAAATTAAGAGTGTAAACTGTCCATTCTTGAAGTATTGACAGGTATTAAAAAAGCCTGTCGTAAATATGGAAACCAGGTGATTTGTTTAACTACCAATGGAAGCTTTTCATATTCACCTAGTCATAGAAACACAAGTTCATATTATTCTCTTGCTACTCTTTGTTTAATTGAGTCTTCAGCCCTCACTAAACTTGTAAGGTTCACTTTTGGGTCATATTTTCAAAGGTTAATTTACACTTTTTTTAAAAATAATTTTGCACAGTTGTGTTTCCACTTGACAGGAGTCATTGACATTTCTATATTTGATGAAAACGTTAGAAAGACTTCTACACTGCTCCTGACAAGTGTGCTCTTCTAGCAGTTTTGATATGATATTGTAAATATTGCTGGTACTAAAATTACATGCATGACTTGATGAAGCAAATCCAATGCAGCTTTGTCGCAATGTCGATGAAGTAAAATGCAGCCATTTTCTATCATTAATTAGCATAATAATCAGCAGCATATCTTCGTAATCATTATTTTAACCTCTCAATGTTAATCTGGATCCATACAGATTGCAGCCTTATTGCATTAATATCCAGTACTTTATCATACTATAGAAGTTTATTTGATAATGACTCAAACATACAGTACTGTACAACATGCTCAGTAAGAAACACAGTAAAGACTGAGATATGCATTTGGATACCACATAACAAGAATAGCCTTTAAGTTACTGGTGTTTGTATGGTATATCCTATATGTAGTGAAATGCACTTAACAAAATATAGAATTTACAAATGAGTGAATTCAGTCATGTACAGTAGGCCTATACAGTGCTTGATATCAGTGGGACTATTCTAGTAATCATAAGAGTAATGTTGGACACATAAAATTGAAGCATCACTACTGAAAATGCCTTTTGAGGATTAAAACCATATGCCAGTCTCCTTGCTATGGCAATACCAATGTATTCTATCCAGCCAGGGTTTATCTACACTGCACCACTCAAAATGCAGTAACATGCATATGAAAGCAATTCAATTTTGTTTGCTTTACTTCCAAGGAAGAACTGCACTTAATTAAAATTCTATCGCGGCGATCAGCACATTGCTCAAGGCTTTCACTCTTTGTGTAGTTAAGTAGTATCAAATATGTTAACCGTGTGATTGCCAACTGGCAGATTTAGGCTAATGTAAGCTCTTGGATTCAATTTCAATTATTTTGTTCTTATGAACCAAATTTACTCCTCGTCTGTGTTCCTCTGCAGTTGGCATGAGAGAGGATCTAGTCACGATGACTGGATGGTTTGAGATCAATATTTGTGGTTTGTACCCATAGGATGTAGCTCTGTTATTGGTCTGATGGCAATAGTAAGCTAAACCCGGATTTTAAGTCACTCATTACATACTTTAACTCTTCAAATCTGTTAATCTGGTTTGAGGGTTCAGGCCAAAGGAAACATTTTAATTTAGGTAAAGCAATGTCTGAATTGATTTTTTTTTTAGCAAACATGAATGTAAAACAGCTATAGATATGTGATGTAGTTATGAATGATACATATTGACAACTTATTATAATTAAATGCTTGAATTTTTTGTTCCATTAAAACTCAATCACTAAAAAAAAAGAAAATCATTTACTTCGGGTGAAGTTTCTCATCAAGTTGGTAGCAAATACTGTATTGTAGTTTAGTTTAGAGACCAATGGATCAGGAAGCCTTACAGTAGCTTATTTGAGAATTGAGACCCTATATGTTAGATCGTGTATTATTAGTGGCTTATTTCCATAAGTGTTGAGAACAGTGGCGGAGCTAGGGGTACTGGTCAAGGGGGGCGAGAATGGTCTGTAGGGGCGCTTTCGACACTATCTAAGCGGAGCGCCACCACAGGTTGGCACGGAGCGTACAGAAATTTTTTGAGTAAAGATACTTCCTAGATCGCCGGAAATGACCCTTTCCGGGCCTTGCTAATTTGCAGATAAACGAAAAATAAATAGGTTTCATCGCCAACAAAATGTGACAAATGTCAATAGGTAGATGACAGCGCAATAAAAAAGTAAATAATCGCGAATAAGTTAAAAGTGGTAAAAAGCTGAAAAGGGCGCCAGCAGTCCATTTGAGTCCGTCAGGGGGGGCGTCCGCCCCCCCTGACTGTATGGACGCTCCGCCACTGATCTGGCTCCTGACAGAATTTTGATTCTGGAACCTAAGGATTGTGAGGTGGACACTCTAACCGCTGAACCAAGCCTTTGCCTATTCTAGGAAAGGCTTGTTACAATCCTTGTAACATTAAATTCACCATTAATTGACCCCTTTGTATGAAATTCAGAATTCTGGTAATTATGAAACTGAAAAGAAAACATTTTGTTTTACCCCGTCCCTTGCATCAACTAAGCTTAGGGTCTGCTGGGTAGCTCAGGCAGTAGAACAGACGACACTATATCCTGAGGCTCTGGCTCGTACCAATCTTGTACATAGTAGAAAAGATTTCTTTGCCTTTTTACATTTGAGTTTAAAATGCCACAGACTATTTCTAAGTACAAGCTTAAGTATACTCTATTTGTAGGTGTTTGGGAAAGTCAATTCCCTTTTTCCTCAAGTTTGAAAGGAAATTAACAATTGGCACTTGGTTTATAAGAGCTTTCTCATTTATAATTAAAATTGTAACTGCTTATACATCTATAAAGCTGGGCAGGTTTCACCATTAAAGAAGTAAGAAATACGATGAGCATCCAAGCATATAGAAATTTTGAAATATTAGGCCATTGCTTCAAATGTTCGCATATAAAGTTTTCACAAGTATTGTCAAGTCCAAAGTGTAATTGTGCATGGTCAAGTGTTTGGCAAATGAACTTTAAATTATCAGGTTGAGATGTTTGCATTCTTGTTAAACACACATATTTTAGTTGAGCAGCTATAAAATTGTTCAGATTGGAAACCAAGATTCTCCTAACTGGAAGTGGCATATCTTCTCAATATTACAATGCCCAGTGTGGGAAGTCTTCATTTCTACTAAGAGTATTTCAGGTGCAGGTTTGATTCCCAAATTTCATTCTACATGTCTCTTACTTGATCATCTTTGGTGTGGTATAGCATCTCAGGTTTTATGAGTGTGATAATTCAAGGAAAAATAATCAAGGAAATTTTCATTTTATCACTGTGCATGTTGTAATCATAACAGTTTTAAAACCAATATATGCTTTAGATACAAAAATGTACAACTGTTGTTATGAGCTCTTGATCTTCATTAATTAGCAACCAGAGATCAAGACATCGATAAATTGATTTCACAGCTAGAAGAGTCATGTCATGTGATATTCATTGACAATATTGTATTTGCCCCTGCATAGATTTGAAATTAACTTTGTAGTTATAGACTATTTTATTGTGTGCTCTTGAGTTACAGGAAATTCAGAAGTTTATTTGAATTCTGCGTTCCCTGTTGAGTTGTAACTTTGTGTAGTATTTGGTATGGCATCTCTAACATTTTATCTTCAACTCTCGCTTGCACATCTGCCTGGATTTCAGCCACATGCTTGCTGTCATCCAGTCTATACAGCACAGTGCATTGTGCCACATAATTTAATGCTCTGTGAATTCAGTCTGATTAAATCATGCCTTCATTTACTTGTGAACTAATCTCTCGTGAGTCCCTCCTATCTTAGATTTCCTTCTTAACCAATCAGCTTGCCGCAATTCCCACGAGAATGATATAAGCAGCATCCTTTGAGATAAGACATTACAGATATCTTTGCAGACTTCAGAAGCAAGCATTATTCTATCAGTCTTAAATTAAAGTTAGACAATTAAGAAATATAATCCGATTGCTGTCAAATTATGAATGGTTTTCACCAAATACTGAAGGTCTGATTAATTTAGAAGACTATGAATAAATTAAGTTTTCAGAGTCTGTGTATCACAAACAATTTGCTTTGTAGTGATAAATCAAACAGAGTTATAGCAATATTTCATACATTAATTTTAGTAACAAAAAATGCTTTCATTGAACTGTGTTAATTTTGTATTGTTATAACTTTCATTTCTTTGTTTTTCTTACTGTATACAGGTTAAATGAGAGTCATCCTGATCTGATCTAGCATTCACCATTTTACCATGGGGGAGTTCATCTCTGGTGGTGGTATGGATAGGTGGACATGTCCTAATGATCGTCAGCTTGCTTTAAGGGCAAAGTAAGTTTAATGGAAAATATCATTTACTTACATTTACTATTAGTATGATTGGAATCAATTTTGTGTTGCTTTTAGACTTTGGTCAACTACAGTAACTGTAGTACAATTCAGAATGAAACTCTTAATCTCACAAACTTTTCAAAAACAAATATGACTTATTGTCTCTTTGTGTTTATACATTGAAAAAGATGAACTATGGTCTAATTAATGCCATACTCCACATCTAGGGTACTCACAACTATGAAGAGAGCTTAACTATATTTTCGGGGCTTTTACACTAGATCCAGATCAGATCTTGACATCAGGATATGAGTCTGACGTCGAGATCACGGCTGTAGTGTAAACGCAGTTCAGATCCGGATCTGATCCTGCTATTTTGATGCTAGCAGAGACCAGGATCTGATCCGCATGACTCATTTCCAATCCAAGTTTTTTTATTACCAACATCAAGTGAATAGTGGAGGAGGATCAGAGTACGACTCAAGTATAAATGCGTCTGGATCAATGCATAAGTTTACCCCATGGAGTGATGATCGTCTGATAACATCAGGGGATCTGATCCGGATCTAGTGTAAAAGCACCCTTTAAGATTAGATGCAGGTAGAGAGAGTAACCATTATTGGCAGATGGAGTAATCAGGTTTAGGTAGATTAGACTGTACAGGGGGTGTTAGAGTGATAAGAATAGGTAGAGTACTCATGGGCAGTGATGTAGTGCAGGTTAACAGACAGTACTCATTGTAGGTAAATAGATTGCACAGGGGCTGGTAGAGTGGTTAGAGAAGGTAGAGGGCTCAGGGACTGTAGAGACAGTGATGTACTGTAGGTAGACTGCAGGTAAATTGTTCAACCTGCTATTTAACATTGTACAGTAGTTATGGACATAGGGAGGATAACTTATTAGGTCTTTATGCTATGAGGGGCTCATGTCATGCACAGATATTTCAGTCAAAGTATTAAAAGGGTAGACATGTGGTCATATGCATATCTCTAACATACCAGAAAGTCTGAAGTCTTTGATCAATACAGTTAATAAATGCACAAAGGTAGGTTTGTTTAACTCCATTTCTAAAATAAATTTAGGCTGATAAGACTTCCAATTCGCATACAAAAAGAAGTTATTTGCTTTGTCCTTTGTGGTATTGGTGTCTAAGTTGTTACAACACCAAGCAAAAAGTTTAGTAGATAAAAACTGATGGATTTGGTTTTGAACAATTTAATCAAACAAAACAGGAAATTCAATAAGAAACAGAAAAAAAAAGAAAATTCTGGACATCCTCTACCTAATCATGTGTTGGCTTTATTCCCAAATACTAATGTCTTCTCTGTGTGTGTAAATCAAAAGGATCACAACAAAGTATCTTTGGTACAATGAGAAAAGTAGCTTGGCAGTCACAGATTTTACCAAAAGGTCAGAGATTAATTCTCTTTAAATTATGTTACAACACTAAATTTTGCTTCTTTTAATTGGAAGAGGGTCTCAATGTCATGTGAAAATAAGATGCAAATGGTGCATGATCAAGTACTACCTGAGATATACTTTGATGGATTAAAGGTATGTTGTAACGTATTTGGTCCCTGCAAAAGATGTGTGAATTCATTGATGCCATAATTTGTGTTAAATGTAGAACTCTGTTAGAGATACCTAGATTTACTTCCCTCCTCGTTTACCTATTTGATAACAACTTAAAGATGGATTCGCATGTAAATAACATTTTCCATGCAGCATTTTATGCTCTTCATAAAATTGGTAAAATTGGTAGTTTCCACGACAGACAAACAACTTAGCGAATGGTTCATGCATTCATTTCCTCTGGATTAGATAACTATTTAGTTTGCTGTTTGGTCTACCAGATCATCAATTGAGCAAATTACAACACATTCAGAACTCTGCCAGATTGGTCTCACGGTGTACCGGGTGTAGTCATGTCTCTCACATCACACCTATATCCTTAATGACCTTGATGCATGATAACTTTGTTAGAGGTTATATTACATGGGTTATGATAATATACTATGTACAGAGAGTAGCTACTCCAGGCTGAGGTATAGGTTAGAGAAGTCACTTTGAGAAGGGGAGGTTGTATCATGAGAAGGAAGGGCATTGACCGGAGAGGTCCGGACATATACCGATGGTAGCAAGCTGTGTGTGTATTTTCTGGGATCGATGGTGGTGTCTAACACTTCTTTTACACCCCATTCAAAACTAGGTCAGATTACCGGCATCAGACGTTTCTTTGTGCGCGAGTCTTCACTCACTCTTTTTAATAAGGCAGCACAATATTCATAACAGAGGAGTTTCCCATAAAGACCCTGTACAGTTTTGCTTCTATTTACTTTGAATTCAGTATGTATTTCTTTTTAGGTAAATAGCAAATTCTAACTATGAACCAAACTTCTTTTACTTAAAATCAATCAATTTAATATTTGCAATTTAACCATGATGCCAAAAATTGATAAACTACATATCTTTTTAGTACATAGCTTCTTAATGTAAACCATGCATACACATTGAACATGTAAGTTTGATGTACATGTGGATACGCAGCTAGTTGAACCCCATGTGTCAATCTTTTAACATAGACCTAGCTATTGTGTGCCTGTGGGCACAATTAAAAATTTCATTTTAAAAGCTGAATGTTTTTGTTCTAAACTCCAGTTGCTCCTCCATTTATACCGGAATGGTGTCTACGTACACATGCACACTATATATAACAGTGTAATATCATGTGCACAAAGCAAAGTGGCATGAGTGATAGGAATTGACAAGTCACAGCTAATTGTAGTTACCATTAAAGTTTGCATATCAAGCATTTTGTTATCATTGCAAGGTAGAAAGTAAACAGACTCCATCCAACAATATACATTACACCCAAGTTGTCATGTGTGTACTTAGTCCATATGTTTTGTGTTATTAGTGTGTGCTTTCTGGTGTGTGAGTACTATGAGTATTCAATGAGTGTTCAATACCCTCCTCTGTTTATTTAATTTCTTTGGATATAGATTGCCTGCGATATCATTTTTTTTATTTCTTGTTGGAGGCAAAAGGAATCTATGTGATATTGATGGCCGTGTGCGTGTGTGTATGTGTTTGTGTATGTGACACTTGCTTGGTGGATTAAGTTAATACTTGGTATGTGGATCCATCTTATTGAGTGCAAGAAGCCTATTGTTTCCTGTGAAGTTCACAGGTCATTTGGGTCAACAGAGGTCAAAGTCTGACTTCAGTTCAGTTTAGTTCTGTGAAGGTGCTCTATAGATCTTCAAGGAAACATACCCACAGGAATGCAGATAATGAAATCTGCTTCAGAGTTCTTACTCTTGCTTTAAACATGCACCTAACCCTCCTATCAGTTTTCACCCTCTGAGCTTCAAGTGGTAAGCAGGTGAGAAAATGTTGAGAAACTTGGGCCTTTTCTCAAAAATGTTTTACAGTGTATATACAAACAATGTCATGTAACTCAACAACTGTTAAAGGGGATATGCTAGCTCAAAATTCGTAAAATATGTCTATTTTCCAATAGGAAGACTGTTCTTTTGGGATATTGAAACATTTTGTTTTAAATTTCTATACTTTAAAATTCTTTTGAGTGAATGACAAAGTTGATGCCAACAAGGGATTTCTACAAATCATTTCTGATTCTCACTTAATTCTTGGACAAATTGAACTCACTTCCTCTACGTTATACAGAATAGTTATTTTGAATTTTGAGCAATTTGCGGCAAGAAATCACAAAGCTAACTGGCCTTCTGGTTGATTCCTTGCCGCAGGCAAAAGAATCAGGAAAAATGTTTGTAGATGTGACAACCTTGCCTTGTTAAAAGGATAAGAACAAATGTACATCTTGTTTGAAGTCCATATACTTTAATTCACCTTGGTGGGTGCAAGAACCCTACAGAAATTGATGGTTAAAGGTTAAAAGAGGTTAAAAGAGGTTAATATCTGAAAACCTTAAAACAAGTTAATCCCAATAGTGTAGCTTAGCTGATTACTCATACTTTGCTTATCCACCTTAATCAGTACACAAACCTGTTTGTTTCCTCTGGAGGTCAAAAGCCATTTAAGGTCAACAAAGTTATCACAGTATAATTCTGAAAACTTGTAAGCAGGATAACTCAAAAAGCATCTCATGGTTGAAGTTCATACTTGGTACGTAGATGTCCTTTTGGTGAGTACAAGAGCCATTTTGAAATTGGTGGGGGTCAAAGGTCTCTAGACATCAACAAAGGTAAAAGTCTGAAAATCTTCTGGATATCTTGGTTGAAGTTGATACTTGGTATGTAGATGGACCTTGGTGGTAACAATAACTGCATTATTTCCTGTGAAGGTCAATTGAGGTCACTGTGACAAGGCTTATGAAAAGTTTGATCTTGTGAATTTAGCAGTGGTCAAAACTTGCTAATAGCATTTCCTTGCTCAAGATTGAGGGAATGAGGTCCAGATCAACTCTTATCATATGCTTTACCCTGGGAGGAAATTAGTGAGTGCAATCACCAGTGTCATGTATCCCATACATCTAGCCCCATTGTACCTAGTGTGCATAGCTACTAAGGGTACACGAAAGAACCAGTCATAAATAGGAGTTTTGATCTGCTTGATTGCAAAAAGGTAGCTGAATCTTCTAAAATGGAAGAATCATATGATTGTCACTTGATACAGGCAGACGAGGAGAACATTTAATATCGTAACAACTTGATTAGAAGAAAAGAACTTATAAAGCAAAACAAGATGGTGTTGAAACATTAAAACCTCATGATACATTTCATTAAAACTTTAAAAACAAATGGATGTTATTGATATGGACAGTGTTTTTGGTACTAATATGTTCTAAATAAGCTCACAATCATGAGGATATATGTTTTTTTGCCAAAATTCACAGATCATACAAATGAAACAAAGCATCGCTTTATTTACCAACAAAGTAATGATTCTTCTTCAAAACATTAATTGGGTGCATGCACAGAAGCAAATGTCTTAATATTGGAAAACAATGCAGGTCACACAGTGATGGATACATTACAATGCAGTCATGCATATAACTGAAAAAGCATATGATCATGATTGTGCCATTATGATTGCATGATTGCATGCACAATGAGCCTTTAACAGCTGCACTGGTCATAACAACCATGACCACTGAGAGCAATAGAGCAACTTCAGTGCTATTTACACATTGGTTGTTGCCTAGACAACATTTTGTATCACCTTGCAAATTAAACAGTAAAATGTCTGTAAGGAATACTATAATTAATGCATGAGAGTGAAGGTAAAGGCCATAACTTCTACTCTGTACATTTCTTTAACTGCCTTGTCCTTGGACAAAAAGTAGCAAACCTCTAATCAAACTCATTTTCTTGTTGGCACAACCAGTTCCATTTAAACCAATATAAGAAGCTGACTGGTTGCCGTAGAGGTGGCTTTTACTTGCTTTACAGATAAACACTTGCATAAAATAGTTTGGTATACCATAGGAGTAATAGCAAGACCACTCTTATAGCCAACAATCAAATTTACTTAATATCTACATTAAATTCTTTGGTTGGAGGTACATTTCTTCTAAACCCAAGTACAGTAGTATCTATTAAAGTGTCACAGAAGTTTCCCTTGAAATCCCATGCATTGACATTTCGAGAAACTCTCTGGACACAATTCTTTTTATTTTAGCAGTGCCTTTTAAAGCAACTTAGTTTATAGCACAGATGGAAATATCCACTGTGTGAACATCAGTTCTACCTTTAAGTTTATGGTCAAATTGACCAATCTAGCATTTTGCCGGAGGGTAAAGTTTAATTATGACAATATTCGATCGACGCTAGTCTCCTTTCAACATCTCCATTTCATAGATAGAACCTAACTGGAATGAACAAATAGCTTATTAAAGGTGGGAGTGGTAGATACTTGAGATGGCTGATGTATTCAAATTGCTTCCTAATGTCAAAGCATGGGGGAGACTTGTTAATCTTTATTGGTTTCTCTCATCAAAAAATAGCTTTCAGAGCTTCTTTTAATGGAACAGTAGATGGTAGGGTCTTCACAGATCATTTTAAAGATTGTTATTGTTTTTATTATCAAATCTTCAGATTAAATGATTGTGACATTTTGATCACTTTCATAGTACACAAATTCCACTTACATTGGTCAAGTTTTGCCTTGAGTTGTATGTATGTATGTATTTTAGATCCTCCTGCAAGCAGGAACTTGCGAAGAAGCCTCATTGGCTTATCAAAGCCGCAAGCTGACCGAAGTCATCCTCTTACATTCATATTTAATGTCCATGATTGAATTTTCAATTGTCAACAACTCTGTAACTGGACGACATACATTAATCTTGGAGTGACTCGAATCGTGGACCTTATGATTGGAAGGCACCGGCGTTAACCACTGAGCTAGCACTCCGTAAGTAAGATGTTGTAAGTTGTAAGTAAGATTTATGGACATTTTAACCTCAGAACACTGCAATTAAGTGATTTCATGCTTAGTTTATTGACTATATTAGTAGCCAATTTTGTCTTCCTATTTCACAATACAAAGAGTGGTGAAAATTTGGTGCCAGCTCTTTAACTGTTTAAATTTTAAGCCCAAATGACTCACTGAATTCTGAGAAATTCGATCGTAACTAAATTAAGTCTCTGCCAGTGATATAAGAAGTCAAGTCACTAATAGCTAGTACTCTTAGGCAATCAAGTTACATCTGTGCTGCATAGTGTCCGTATGTTACATCTGTGCTGCATAGTGTCCATATGTTACATCTGTGCTGCATAGTGTCCATATGATACATCTGTGCTGCATAGTGTCCATATGTTACATCTGTGCTGAATAGTGTCCATATGTGACATCTGTGCTACATAGTGTCCATATGTTACATCTGTGCTGCATAGTGTCCATATGTTACATCTGTGCTGAATAGTGTCCATATGTGACATCTGTGCTACATAGTGTCCATATGTTACATCTCTGCTGCATAGTGTCCATATGTTACATCTGTGCTGCATAGTGTCCATATGTTACATCTGTGCTGCATAGTGTCCATATGTTACATCTGTGCTACATAGTGTCCATATGATACATCTGTGCTGCATAGTGTCCATATGATACATCTGTGCTGCATAGTGTCCATATGTTACATCTGTGCTGCATAGTGTCCATATGTTACATCTGTGCTGCATAGTGTCCATATGTTACATCTGTGCTGAATAGTGTCCATATGTGACATCTGTGCTACATAGTGTCCATATGTTACATCTGTGCTGCATAGTGTCCATATGTTACATCTGTGCTGCATAGTGTCCATATGTTACATCTGTGCTGAATAGTGTCCATATGTTACATTTGTGCTGCATAGTGTCCATATGTTACATCTGTGCTGCATAGTGTCCATAGTTACATCTGTGCTGAATAGTGTCCATATGTTACATCTGTGCTGCATAGTGTCCATATGTTACATCTGTGCTGCATAGTGTCCATGTGTAACATCTGCGCTGCATAGTGTCCATATGTTACACCTGTGCTGAATAGTGTCCATATGTTACATCTGTGCTGCATAGTGTCCATGTGTAACATCTGCGCTGCATAGTGTCCATATGTTACATCTGTGCTGAATAGTGTCCATATGTTACATCCGTTGTGCTGATAATCACGGTTCTCTTTAATAATATGCAATACATTGATCTCCATCGGAAGTGTTAACTTCTCTTCCTTGTACAGAGTACCCTTTCATAAAGTGGAGAGTCCATCACGGATTACCATCACAATCATGGATGGTGTCACGGCCATTAATAAAGAAGCTCATCCAAGTACAAGTGTCTCCTTGACCTCTTCAAGTCCATAGTCATTGTCCCCACACTCTAGCTAGGCCGGGTGAATAGCGGTCTGTTTGGATCATGCCAGAAAATGAAATACAAGTTTGTGTTACTTTATCTTCACAAATGCTAAGACATGCACCCTGTTACTCATGATGCTACTATAATATCCATATCAGGAAGAGATCTCGACAGCATATTACATACTACTCTCTTTTCTCTTCAAATATCAAACCTTTCAAATATTGTTTTTCTTGGTTTTCCTTGACATTTGATGACATATTTAATTTGTAATAAATTTAGGGTCCACATACTAGGAGACTATCAGACACCTACAATATGCTACATGCATTATTGTCCTTAGCTATTCAAAGTATTTTGGTAGACTGGTTATGACTTCTACATTTTGTGAGAATGAACTCCAGTTGAATGCAGGCTTAAACAATTACAATGATCCATTGCATCTTTAATATTTAAATACTAATTTCTGCTTTACAATTCAAGTGAAAATTATATCTGTAAATTGTTGTGGCTTCATCAAAACTTTCCAGTCAGCATGTGTACAAAGTCTCAGGTGTGATTAAACCCTAGGTATTATGTTAAGAAACAAAGCACTTGTCAGCAAGGGATTTTAAAGACACTTTTATAATTGAATTTTTCAGTTTAAGTTTTGAGAGAAGTATAAACTTAAATATTTGGTGGGATGATCCTTGTTGGAGCAAAATGGATTTAATACCATTTGTGAAGTAACTAGTTGAAATAGTTATCAACTAAATAACATTTTGCCCTCTTTGCTTTTATTACAATTACCAAGCATGGGGACACTACTGTAAATACATCCCCATCCATTCCCATACCCATCTCATTGATAAATGTCTGTTTTTGCAGAAATGACTTTATGCTTCATACAACAGCAACTAATTAGACAGCGGATTACAATGCTCCATCAATGACAAGCTCAGCTTTGTGCAACTGCTTCTATTAAATTTATGTCAAATGTTTAACAATTCTGTGTAAGCATGTAATGGATACAGCACTTCTGACTTGAGGCTGCACTTGTATAAGTGAACCATTTATGTCCACAGGTTGACTTTTTTCTCTTTTAATACAACCAAGGCATGGTTGGTTATATAACTCAATGCGGAATGATCATAGCGTTTGGCTTGATGAAAAGAAACCAGTATAAATTTGTGCTGTGTAAGTATAGGGAACTTCAGCTACTTTCAGATACTTTGTGAAATCTTGTAGTAGCATGCAGTTCAACCAACCATCTCCATTTCATCAATCTTTAAATATGGCAGGGATTAAAACACTGTCAATGGTCTGTCAGTAAAGTTGACATAAAATGGATTTGCAATGATTCAAATCATCATGTGAGACACAAACTAGAATTATATCACATAAAAAAGACAAAAGTGAAGAAATATGATGCAGGTGTCAGTCATATTCTGTCTCCATTGCAAGGTCTGCACAGACATCTTATCAGTAAACTCTACCAGAATGAACATATCTTGCAGTGTTCAATCAAGTGTATTAAATGTTTGAGCACTATTAAACATGCCAAGGTGTGATGCTTCAGATAGTCCCTGTTGTCAGTTATAGTGCTCAGTCAATTGACTTGTAACAATTTTAAATTGTTGGTCGGAACTGTGCGGTAAAATCGGTCAGAATTTTATGTTAATTTTCTGTAGTAATTGTTTTTTTTTTTATTCCTTCATGAAGACAGAAGAATCGTTATGATCTTAACTTCATACTTTTATATGTGGGTTCATCTAACTGTGTAGAACTCTTGATTAATACTGTAACTTCAGCCAAGCATATCAATTGGAATAATTATAAATGGAATGAGCGACACCGTTCTTCATAGGATTAACATTTCATTTAAAATACATGTAATTTCTACTCAGCAATGAATATTAATTGAACTGAAATGTGTAAAAAGTCCTTTGGCCACACCTTTACAATACACTTTATTCTTACAATACACCGGTCATGTCTTACAACATATTACATTGGACCTATGGAGATATGCACACATGCATACTATTTCAATAACAATTTACTAATAGTGAGCATACACTATTAAGCCCTGCATCATATATACAGTTAGCCCTATTGAAGTGTGCACACCTCAATTGAAAGTCACACAGCATAGTGTGTAGTTTAGTGATAACCATAGTGATAACCATAAGTGTGAACTTGAATAGTGTATATGTATATAAGAATATAGAATCATTTGTGCTGATTAAAAAAACATACGGTGCGAAATTGCAACTCAAATGCAAAGGTTAATTTCTCTCCTTATAGTTTACCTGTCTACTCACCAGTGGTGTGCACAAGTAATTGGGGGGGGGGGCAAGGCATGCCACCTCCATTCAGTTGTCAGTCCAGGGATTAATGTTCAGTCGAGGGATTAACGATCGTTCTGGGTTTAACATTCTGTCGGAGATGGGTGGTATTTCAAAATTAAAAAGTAGCATAACCCTGCCTTAAGACCTAATTTATAGTCTAAACATGTCTCAGAATGCATTTATTCCATATTTTAAGAGGCTAGCTGTTACAGCCTTATCAGATCTTACTTTTGTGGTGCAATGAGAGGATTCTATGATTCAACAACTTTAATTAACTTGTCTGTTGTAGATCAATTTTGTGACTGTTCAATTGCTATTAGAAACCTTCATAACCATGGTTGGAGGAATGTGATTTAGCTTCACAAATGAAAGCTGAGTTGGCATAAGACAAGATATAAATCGTCTTAAATTAGCTTAGAATTGGTATATTACATATTGTAATTTCCTCATCAATACCTTATACCCCCAGTAAATAGACAGTTAGGAACAGTAAGATTAACCATCACCTTATCTTAGATACAATTTTGCCAAACAGCTAAGAAATCTTAATACTCCCGTTGGGAGATATTTGCCTATTGCAATTTCAATCTTTCTTTACCTAGTGTGTGAACAAGACTCAATGACAGCATGAGCCATATATACTGGAAGATTCATTGGCATTTTCCTTCATTAAAATGTAAACTTTGTTTCCTGTAAGAGTGATTGGATTTGCAAATGTGGAATTTAGAAGACTGAAGTTTTTTATCTGACCTCATACTTGGGTTGGTTTAGGTAACATCACTGCTTACATTCACTTTAAAAGTATTAAGAGAAACACAAAGAGAATGTGAATGTCCCAGTGCCTTGTTGCCCTATGACATCACATATTGATAATATGGCACAGTCCTCTGACATGCCTTTTGAACCACAAAATCTCCCTGATGAGGAGCAAGATGATATTCCTTATATTTTTGGGGGAGATTTTCATCACAAACATTACAATCATGTATGCATTGAAGGTACCATGAAAGCCTTAAACTTATGGTGAGCTTCTCACCCACTTCTCACCCATCATCCTTTCATAAATCGGTTGTTACAAGTCCTGAGTTAGGTAGTACTCTGGCATAAAATCACTCAGTATAGCAAGGAGGTAGGGGACTGTGATGGAAGTATAAGCCAGTGGCAGAGATATCTGTAAACTGCCATAGGATATCTATATACAAAGGCATTGCCCCTTTCAGTACCCAGCACTTGCATGGCCTTCCCTCCTTTCGCTTGCCCAACTTTACAGATGGTCAGCTTTATAGTTTACACTAACAGATTTTCTTCCTTTTTGTATATTGAATGAGCAGTACTTTTGTACAAAAGCCTGTAGTCTGTGTATATAACTACGACTCTGTCTCATAGTTCGGTCTATGCTGCAACATTCTTCGGCAACAAGGATTATTAATAGTGCAAATTAAATGTAAATTATTCAGCAACTGTGGTAATTTACAGTTGTTCTTTGTTTTTGAGTTCTTGTAGTTGCATTATATAGATGTGATGTGTATTCCTGTAGACCTGTGTGCTGTGTATTAGCTTTGTACTAGGTGGTTGAATATACTAGCTGTAGTTCATATTCTGTAGTAGACAGCTGTACTGTACTTATCATTTCCTCTTTGGTTTGTTGAGATATTTTGTAAATATGCAGGTAGGTAAAGTGGCATTGTTGCACAAGTTGTGGAGGACAGTACTTTGATACTACAGTATCAATCATAAATCAGTGTTGGTGAACAAGTAGATGTTCATTATAACACAGGTAATCTATCTCTAGTGTATATCAGATGTTGATGACCATAGAGTGCCAGTATTAACACACCTTTAATGAACTTGGACATCCTACAGATTGAATATGTCTGGGAATGAAGCAGATAAGTATGTTTTTTTTGGCTTAAGAATTTAAAGCTATAGCATTTTTTCTTTGGTAGTCATGAGTACTGCATGTACTGTATAATAACACATTATGTGTATGATGCAGATGGAAGACTGCCAATCAAATTTGAACATTTTCTAAACTTTTTCCTTTTTCTTTAATAATTAATTTGCTATTATAGGAAACTAAATACCTAGTGGTAATTGAAGTTCTGTTTGCAATGCTAATTCTCTGGCTTTCTAGTTCACACATTGGACTCCTAAGGTACACAGTTCAGGGTGTAAATTGAAACAGTATAGTCTGTTCGACCCTTTATTTTGGAACATACAATTCAAGGTAAAGTTTACAAGGGAACAGTGCAATCACAAGTTTAAGAGATTAGGTAACCATAAATTGGTATTTGCTGATTAAGAATACTTAGGATTTCAAGGTTAATGTGAATAGTGATGATAGAAAAGGCCATTCACTGTTTTGACGTTTTATTTCATTTAATTAAGAAATATGATATAATCAGGTGTCTTTGATGGAAGTTTTCCTTTATTCCTTTGACTATTTCCTTTAGGAATAAATAATAAAATTCTATTGTTTATCTAATATTTGTTCTCAAATGATGTGTTTTGTTTTGTAGAATTTTTAAAGAAAACATATTGAACCTTTCTTTACATTCATATCAATTATGAATGTAAGTAAGAAAAGTTTCTTAGTACTGGGAGGGAAGAGACAGGAGGTATAGAATGAAGGGAGAGGGGGGAGGGAGGGGGGGGGGGATTGTTACAGTAGGTACTCTCTCATTAAGATACTTCAGTTATATATGCCTTCTAAACCTTTTTCGATGACACTGTATATCCTAGTTCTAAGCAAGACCTCCCTAAACTTAATATAATTCTAGTAGTGTGTGGGTATTTTCACTTTATTGTTAACTGTCTGAACTGTCAGCAACAAAACCAAGCAGGCTGCAATATTTTAAAAGGCAAAATGTGAAGTAACATAACCATATGATGGTGGTTCCACTCACTTCATCATTGCGGGGATGGTTCCGTTCAGTTTGAATTCATCAAGCAGTGGGTGTTCTCACTCATATTGGCTTCATGATTTGTTATTAGTGAGTGGCCTTACTCATATTTTCTTTATCATGATATGTGATGATGGCCACCCACTACGTGTGCTCGACAGAGCCGTGATGCCACCAAGTGGTAGGATGCAGTTGCCATTGGCCAGTACAAATCAACTCTCCTCATTTATTCCACAATGCATTATGAAACTCCATAACTTATATTTCAAAAGCTTGAGCTTGCCTGTTTGAAACGTTTTGTTAGGACTGTTCGGGGTCTCTTGCCTTATCCATTGTATTGCTTTAGGATTGTTTTTACATGTCTTTATGATTTTATATTTTTACATATTTTTGTATACTATTGACTGGGAGCATTGAATAACCCTTTGTAGGGTTAATCAAGTTGCTACTATCCTTTTGTTAGTGAGCCAGGTCTCACTCTTAGTTTCTTCATCATTTGGTGGGCGCATGGCCATCATTTGGTGGGCGCATGTCATGCCAATAGGTGCCACAGAAATACCAAATATCACATGTTATATATTGACATGTAAAGTGAAGTATGGATGATGTTTGAACAGGTACTAGAGACTGGGTCATTGTAAAACTTTATTAACATCAGCACTACTTTTTCCTCTTTCAGACTTGGCACAGGCTGGTCTTTTCATACAAATGCTGGCACAAGACCTGCAAAGACAGAAGCCTTAAATGGTGATGAAAAGAGTACCATTCAGAAAGTGATGGAACGAGCTGACACACTGGAAAATGCAGAGCAAGAGAGAATAGGGTATGGAGTACAAATGTTTACTTTTCAAAGTTTCACAGTTACACAATAGTTTCTTCTATGCAGTACATGTTTTCACAGTTAGAAGTGGTGTGACTATGAATCACAATAATGTGAAAAGAGTTGAAAACACATACAATGCATTGACAAAGTCTGGTATTGCACTGGGAACGTGATGCCTTAGTTCTTACTTTTTGCTATACGTAGTCCTTAGATTTCCAATTACTAAATTTGCCGTTCTGTTAATGGAACTTCAAATGCTTGTTGTCCAAAGATGACCTGAAAAATTGCTTAAATTGATTCCTGCGAAACTGTACTCCTATACTAGCTGGTCGTTTTTTTCCTTTCATATGTTTATGATTATGTTTGATCAAATGAATATAACAAGCAACACTCTTTCTTTAAGTTGTCATGGGATTAAATCTAGCCAGTACTTGCTTTGGTAGTTCTTGCTTTAGTCGTTAATGTGAACTATGTTAGATCCAGAAAACATACTGTATACAAGATCATTGAAGTAACATGTTTACATGAGCCCATGTTATGATATCATCAATTAATGCTGTGCAGCAAGTAACTAACAAAGCTAGTATTTAGTTGCTGAGTTTGGCCACAAAACATCATTTTTTATCTGGATATTTGAAAAGAGGGAGTGGGAGGCCCTAACTATCATCAATAAATTTAAAACAATAACCATATTTGAAGCTGAGACTATTTTGAGTTCATCACAAGAACAATAATTGTAAATGGTCTGACAAAAAAGAAATTTGGCTACTAATCACTAAGCCATTGGCTTACAGGTCCAGTGTAAATATAAGGTAAAACTGCAGAAGCTGTGATTCATCTTTTTTATTCGTTCATTTAATTTTAATTCAGATCAGTAATACAAATATGATAAATAAATGTAATATTAAAGAGCGTGCAGTTTGAACAGTAAATCAAGTATAATGTTATAAATATAATGTAATTGGTGCTAGGCATGACATGAACATACTCCATGAAGAACAAAAGAAAACATTACTCAACAGATGAAACAAAGCACAAGATATAGCTCAAAGAAAGTGAGGAATACAAGGAGTACAACTCACCCCTTCCCAGGGAGCTGTTCCCCTCTTCCTAGAAGAAATTTTCCCCCTCCCTCTAGGAGAAATGTTTCCCCTCCCTCTAGGAGAAATGTTTCCCCTCCCTCTAGGAGAAATGTTTCCCCTCCCTCTAGGAGAAATGTTTCCCCTCCCTCTAGGAGAAATGTTTCTCCTTTAGAAGAAAGTTTTCAGAGCTCACTACTGGAAAGTGAATCCCAACACCTTACCTTTGACCTGCATTACTGACAGTCACTCCCTTTTTGATACCCTGTATGTGGGTGTATGTGGGTGAGAAACGCTTAAGGATTGAAATAAATGGAAAGAACTTATGCTTTTGGGTCATATGTGTCGCTGGAGTGAGGCTAAAACTCAAGTAGCAGATTGTCTGACCAAGAAGGAGCTTCTTCCTCCTGGACTCCTGAGATTAATTGAAGAAGGATGCTACTAACCAGCTTGCTGTATATAGTGTATATTAGTGCTGATAGTCAAATTTTTCTTTTGTAGTTGATTAATCGCATAGCTCTTCCTGCAATTACTCGGTTACAGGTACTGTGAAACCATGCAGTATGAAATGCTGATAACATAAGAGGATTCCTGCAGTTAAATCACACCTTTATTTGTGTTTACAAAATGCAATTAAGAAATGTAGCTTTCCCTTAGCTATAGTAATACATGAAGAAATGTTTTACTAGAACAATTTACAGTAATAAGTAGGGAAATATCAGGCTCCATTCATTATCTACAGTGGGCCTACTTAATTAAAAGGGGAGCTGTATGTGCCACCTGGCACAATGTTACACTCCAATATGTTGTGGTCTACAGTTCACTTTATGACAGAATATTTTCAGAGCCCGCTCTAGTCTTCAATCAGTTTAGAGTAAGTGTATATCCACTCCCCTTGCACTTAGCTACACACTAACAGCCAATGTCAGGTAATTTGGTGTTGTATAAACTCTACCAGCCAACGTTCAGCATTGTGAGTCAATAGCCAGCATGCATAAAAAAACATTCACAGAACTAAAGAACTTAGATCTGCTTAAAGAATTTTTTCTTTTTTGATTGTTTGGCCCCCAAAATGGAAACTCAAATGACATATGGTGAATGATGCATGGTCATCTAGAAGGCCTCTTTTATTCTGATCTCTGTGAAATTTAAAGACATGGAACAGAGTTGCCGACTTCGTTCTGGATAAATAATACTGCGTGCCACCTTATGTGAAGTACATTAAACCACCTCCAGAACTCAACTGTTTTCATGTTTTTGATTTGTCTGTCAAACTACTGTACAATATACACTGAATGTAAACAGAACAGTAGATTTATTTGGCTTAATTTTCTTTGAGCTTTGTGTCTAGTAATATTAAACAGTCCATATTGAAGTAATGCATTTGTAATTGTGAAAAAGTTAAATCTAAGGATTATGGATGGTAACATTTGCACTTGAATCTTATCCTTTTACAGAAGACTTGTGGAACGATTGGAAAATATGAAAAAGAATGCCCTTGGTAATGGCAACACCCAGTGTATTCTTTGTGGCGATGAGTTTGGACTTCTAGGAGCATCACCAATGACTTGTCATGATTGTCACAAGGTGTGTATACACTTAAAACATGAATTGCATCTCTGCAGCATAACATTATTACATTAGCTGAATACATAGCTTTCGCCAAAAGATGTGATTGGTGAGGTCATAGGACCATTGTGTAGATAGTGTATGAGCACCACAAGATGTATCAACATGACTAACATGTGGATGATCTATTGCTAACAGCATCAGGAACCCAATTCAGTCATGATGGTGTCTGTGTGTGTACTTGTATGTGTGTGCAAGAGTGCATTTCTTTTGTATTCTGACTGACGAATTTAACAAAGGAAGTCCAAGTCCTTATTTGAAGCAATCACCATGTCCTCAGAAGAATTCTGTTGTTCAAGCTGGGTATTTTTAAGGTTACGGTATGTGGATCTGAACACTGGAAACAATAAGGTCCTCAGTCTGAATGTAAAACACACTTGTTTTGTACATGTGTAATGCAATGTAAACATCTCAGGAACTATTCATTTGAATATGTCTCATGCAGATAGCAGATGCACTGTAGATGTGCCCTAAATTTGTTTTGACAAGTATGTCATGCATGATAACGTGTGGCTTGGGCACATAAAGCAAAGTAACAAGCTGAAAACAAGCTGAAACTATGAAATATAAATATTTAAATTAATTAATAAGCATGGTGAACAGGAAATAATTTAATACTTTTAAATAAAGCCTGTTAACAGGATATCTTTCAAATGGTAGATTAAATCCATTCATTTATACCCTATTAGCTAGTAGTCCTTTAGGAACCGAAGATGTTGTAACATTGTTTTCATGTCAAGTCATGTAATGGTTTTTAATTTCATGGGTCGAGCATAATGACAAAAATTCAATTGGTTGTCAATTTCATTAGAAGTTTATGATGAGAGGTCCTTCACCATAAATTTCTAGTTTCATTATCAATCATCTTTCTTACAATTTACTTCTTGAAAACCATAAAGGATTTTTGATTTCTGGTCTCTGGATGGGATAATTGGGTGTTATAGGGTATCATCATTACTTGATAACCCATGAATATGACAAATTGTGACCAAAGCTGTTTACACATCATCTTCAAGTTGCTGCTTTTGATCAATTACATGTTACTATCTTGTATAATGGTCGGCAGATTTGTTATCCAAATTGTGCTTGGAATTGTACCAATACAGGTAGACGTGGCATGTCAGTCCGTCAGTCCTGTCCTGCTAAATAAAAGCATCCACACAGATGCTTAATTTGTACCATTAAATCCTCCATAAAACTTCAAAATTCACTTCAAATGGAAAACCATACTTCAAGAGATGATAACAGCTCTCTGGATATTGTTGAATTGCCTGAAGGGTAACTGTATGTCATAACTGCAATATTTCAGACCGTTATAATTTATTCCTTGTCATTATGTGTCTATTAATATTCATGAAATGCTTCTCAAGGTCACAGCTAGCTAGTGCTTTGTATTTTATACATTTCCAGCATTATGGATTGTTGACAGCATTTGAAACATCCAGTAACATTCACATGTTCAAGAATCCAAACAGCTCTTGGGATCTTACATGTAGAAATGTGATCATAAACAGTACAAATTGATATGGTTACTTCAGCAAAAAAACCTTGGTAGTCACCCCTAAATGTAGAAATGTGATCATATATAGTACAAATTGATATGGTTACTTCAGCAAAGAAACATTCGTAGTCATATTTAAATGTAGAAATGTGATCATATACAGTACAAAATGATATGGTTAGTTCAGCAAAGAAACCTTGGTAGTCATACCTAAATGTAGAAATGTGATCATATACAGTACAAATTGATATGGTTACTTCAGCAAAGTAACCTTGGTAGTCATAACTAAATTTACAATTCAAGTATTGACTTTCGTACAACATGTGGGAGTTGCTTGGCTCTGTCTGTTGGATTTGCAGACCATTCAAACAAAGTAATAGAGCATAATTCACTATATCAATTGGTTTAGTCATTTATAACACAAACTTTGTACTTTGTCAGACTATTAATATCAAACATCTCCTAAAGATGATTTCTTTTTCTAGAACTTTACAATCTTCTAAATGATTGAAGCATCTATGTTACTCTTCAGAACCTTTATGGGTGAATTTAAAGAAATGTTGATAGCTGGAATTTGTTTGTACATGTCATTGAAGTGTTATTACTTTAACATAATGTACAGTAGCTGGGTTTATGCTCTGAATTTGCCACATCAAAGTCATGGTCCGGATGGAATCCCTATTCATAAGTTTTAGGAATGTTCAGCTTTAAGTAGTGTGTCAGATATTTAGACAGTGTTTCAGCTTAAATGTATTCAGTCATTGCAATAAGTGTAAATACTGGTACGTATATTTACCAGTATAATTGTACCTCCAAACTATCTTCATAAGAAACAACTGCCATAGTTTGTACGGTCCAGTGAATTTTCGATGTAAACAGAATACTAGCAACTTATTACAAACATATGTAGCAGGATTTTAATATCTATCCAGACTGTGCGAAACTTTAGCACAGACATATGTAACAGTTATTTTAATTTGTAAACAGGGTTCAAGAAACTTAAACACATTCATGTTCAGCTGTAGATTTAAGCTGCAGGTTATCAGAACTTAGACATTTAGATACTGATCAGTGATTGAAATCTCACTCTCTTTAATTTTGTTTGATCACAAGTTTCCGACAAGGTTCACAAGTTTATTCTAAAACTTAGACAACCTCCAAGATAAGTTCACCAAATGAATCTTAATTAGGGAATAATTGAGATACTTCTTTAGTTCATAGGTTTTAATCAGATGCTAAAGGGAAATTGGAGTTGTGTAAATGTAATGAGATGTTGTTAAGTATTTATGTTGAATGATTGTGGTGACATATTCCTCTTTGGGATCTGTTCATAATGTGCAATGAGATGTTGATAGGTATTTATGTTGAATTATTGTGGTGACATATTCCTTTTTGGGATATGTTCATAATGTGCAATGAGATATTGTTAGGTATTTATGTTAATGATTGTGGTGACATATTCCTTTTTGGGATCTGTTCATAATGTGTAAGGAGATGGTGGTAGGTATTTATGTTGAATGATTGTGGTGACATATTCCTTTTTTGGATATGTTCATAATGTGCAATGAGATGTTGGTAGGTATTTATGTTGAATGATTATGGTGACATATTCCTCTTTGGGATATGTTCATAATGTGCAATGAGATGTTAGGT